>APFE030927655.1:0-22070 GCA_000404065.3 Pinus taeda | reverse complement strand
TCTCATTATCCAGAATCTTTTGCTTCACCTTCAGTTCCTGCATTTTAGGGTTCCTACATCTATTTTCCACTCTTATGAAACCATCTGTCATCCCTTGCTAGCCTATCTCTTGATCTATTTCTTCTTCAAAGGATAGTCCCAAAAATGATGGCCATGTTCATGACAACGATGACACCTACACAAAACGTGTTCATAGTCTAGATGTTACGACCAAAATTCACCTTAGTATTCCAAGTGAGTTGATTCTAGAAGGGGTGGCGAAACATTCATATAAATGCAAATTCTTGCGTAAAACACGTTTTTTTCTCTTTTTTGCCACCTCCAAAATTTTGACAAAATTCACTAAAGAATTTTTGATACTTTCCGGGATTTTTTGGATCCAGAAGTCTGCCAAAAGAGAATATAGCGTAACCCATACTAGCATTGCTAGAAACTCTTATTTGTTGGTGTTAGAGCAATCTTGTCAGGGCCTCATGTATAAGCCAACATTTCTCATAAATAGGGTCCTCCCTAAAAAACCATGGCTTTATCTTTCAAAGTAGAAAAATCACTGTAAAAAACCTTTTAGACCCAACCTTAGGTCCACCTCCCCTTTTGGTTACCACCTTTTTGGGATCCAATTCTTGATTTCCTTTTTTGTTGGCCAACTTCCCACAAAGTTACAAATGAAGGTGTGGTCATCCTTGTGTTTCCTATGTTTTCGTATGTTTTCTTGCCATTGATCCCCTTAAACTAGAGTCTGCCTAGAAGTACTGCCATTCCCAATACTGCCAAAACACCACACACCCTTTTGCTTACTTCCAGACATTACATCCATGAAGGAGGGGTTTTCACTCCCCCTCGCCAAGAATCCATGTTACTTGCTTAGAATTGCTGCAAAAATCTAACCCCCGCAACCCTAATTAAAAGTATCATTAAGAAATCGAAAGAAAATTTGTCACCTTTCAAACCCTAGAACCCTGAGAGCTCCATGAATGGAAAACACATAAGCTCAACCTCAAATCCCCCTCCTGAAAACATATTATCAATATAATGATATATATATTATATAGTAATATATATATATATATATATAAATTTTTTTCAAATATATTTTTGTTTTATTGTTTTTTTACACAATAGGAAAATTTATTGAGCTGACTTCATCAAAGTTGAAATTTTTCTCATGTGGACCAAAATAAAATTTACAAAATATCTTAAAATAAAAAAAATTAAATAAAAAGCGTTGACAAAAAACTCTGATGTGATTAACACTGAAAAATGTCCTAACAACTATACAAAAAATTTAAATAATGTCTGGTCATTGAAAAAAATTGCAAGTGAAGAAATTGGATACCTCTAGGCTCATGTTGGATCCGTATTTAATATGGATCTATGCCGGTTATAACTCAATTGTGAAATCAAGAGTGAGGAGAATCTTCGTTGTTTGCTATTGGAAAATGTAAGTTGACTTATCACATCACACTTATTGAAGGAAAATCAGGCCATTAGGAATTACCTGTTGTTGTTCCGTAAAAGGGTAGACTTTCAATCCTACAAGGTGCTTGTGGGTCTTGGGTTGTTAACACATTTCCTTGTGTCCGAGGAGAACCAACTTTAAACCACACAAAAACAGTTTTAAAACATATTCTAGCCCCAACAAAAATTATTAAAATATTAATTTTTACTAACAAAATTTAATTATATATATAATATATATATATATTTTTTTTTTTTCCCATAATTTAACTAAAATGTAAACAACTCCAACACACTAAATATGAAAAATATAAATAAAAATATACCCACTAATCATGCAATCCAATAGACAGAACATTAAGTATCACATGACATTAACAGACAATGCATAAATATGTTTAGGCGCATTCGATAGAGAGCATTAAATATTACAGAACATTTACATACAAAACATTAAATATGAATCGGCACATTCGGTAATCACAGAAAATTAAATAGCCTTAAACAAAATATTTATGTAAAGATTTTCTATGAATAATAATGGAAATTGCTGTAACATTTGTGCCAAACAGATATGCCTAGCCAAACCAATAATCTAATTTTATATAAAGCCGAGCCAAGGAGGCACAGATCGGCTAATGAGATCCGTGTTCCTCTATCTGAGGAAGCTACAATTGAAATGCTAAAAACTACTTTGGCGCAGCATTATTGAAACCGCCAAGTTCTTCCGCAAATCCGCGAAAGCCATGGCACCCACTTGCTTCGCTTTCAAAGAGTCCTTATCAGTATCCATAGAAGGCAAGGCCGTGTTAAAGTGCAGGCTCAAAGGAGTTTTAATTTATAGAAGATAATTTTTGTATTCGGTTGTTTGTGATTTCTAATGATAATGTGTTAATATTTTTTTTTTAATATAATTGGAAAATTTATTGATTCTGAGATGTTCATTTTATAACTTAGTATGAATGGTTTTTTTTAACACAACGAGAACATTTATTGAGTTGAGAGGTTCATTCTACAACCCAGTGTGATCTGTAATCCTATCCATCCTTCATCAAAGTTGAAATTTTGCTCATGTCTACCAAAATAAAATAAAAAAAAAAAATCTAAAAATGAAAAAACCTAAAGATGTCCTAACAACTATACAAAACATTTAAATAATGTCTGCTCATAAAAAAAATTGTAAGTGAAGAAATTGGATCCCTCTTTGCTCATGTTAGATCCGTATTTAGGATGGATCTATGTTGGTTATAACTCAATTGTCAAATCAAGAGTGAGAGGAATCATCATTGGTTGCTATTGGCAAATGCAAGTTGATTTAGCACATCACACTTATTGATGTGAAGGAAAATCAGGCCATCTGGTACCTGTAATTGTTGCGTAAGGGGCAGAGTTTCACACCCACAAGATGCTTGTGGATCTTGGGTTGTTAACATATTTCCTTATGTCCCACCAGAACCAACTCTTAGCCAAACAAAAGCACTTTTAGAGCATACTCTAGGCTCAACCGAATTTATTAAAATATTAATTGTTAAGCTGTAGTCTAAAGAGACTGTTTTTTCCCTGAAACTTATGGAAATTCCGGCCATATTTTGAAGAAATTGTCAGAGCTTTTTGTAAATCCAAGTTACTGTCAAACTTCAAAATTTTAGGTGCCCCAGAGGTTTTTGAAAATGTTGAATCCATTTCCACCATAAAAAACCATCAAAAGCATGATTAAAAACTGCCTCTACAAAAATTTTTAAATTTTTTTTTCACTTTTACTAACAAAATGGAAAATAATAATTTTTTTTAATGGAAACAACTCCAATACATTAAATATAAAAAATATAAATAAAAATAGGCACACTGCTCATGCAACCCATCAATTTTTTTTTAATGGAAACAACTCCAATGCATTAAATATAAAAAATATAAATAAAAATAGGCACACTACTCATGCAACCCATCCATCATAAATAAAAACTATCCATCATAAATAAAAACTATTAAATACGAGAATCCATCCATCATATAAAAAAAAAAAAAAAAAACTATTACATATGAGAAGGTATATCTAACGTACGAAACATTAAAAATGATTACTCCCATTGGCGTTCGATAGTCAGAACATTAAGTATTACAGGTCATTAACAGACAATACATTAAATTGGACATAAACATTAAATATGATTAGGCGCATTCGCTAGAGAGCATTAAATATTACAGAACATTTACATACAAAACATATGAATGGTGAATTGGATAAATTTTATTCTGAAACTTATGGAAAATTTTGTCGTATTTTGAAAATATATGGCAGAGGTTTTTGTGAATTCATATTACAATGGTCAAACTTCAAAATTTTAGGTGCTCCAGAAATTTTTAAAGATGATCCATTTCCACCATCAAAAATCATCAAAAATATGATTCAAACACTGCATCTACAAGAGTTTTTGAATTTTTTTTGAGAGTGGCCACTTTTGGCCCTCCAAAGAATTCCTCTGCGTCCATAAACAACTCCAAATTTTACTAAAAAAAATAAAAAAATATTTTTTCTCTTTCTAATTTAACTTAAATGTAAACAACTCCAACGCATTAAATATGAAAAATATAAATAAAAATAGACACACCGATCATGCAACCCATCCATCATAAACAAGCTATTAAATATGAGAAGGTATATCTAACAAACGAAGCATTAAAAATGATTAGGCACATTCGCATTCAATAGACAGAACATTAAGTATTACATGACATGACATTAACAGACAATACATTAAATATATGATTAGGGGCATTCGATAGAAAGCATTAAATATTACAGAACATTTACCTATAAAACATTAAATATGAATCGTCGGATTCGATAGACGCGTAACCACAGAAAATTATATACTTATGTGAAGATTTTCTATTAATAATAATGAAAATTGCTGTAACATTTATGCAAAACAGATATCCCTAGCCAAACAAATTATCGAATTTTATATAAAGCCCAGCCAAGGAGGCAGAGATGGACTAATGAGATCCGTGTCCTCTATCTGAGGAAGCTACAATTGAAATGCTAACAACTACTTTGACGCAGTATTATTGAAACCGCCAAGTTCTTCCGCAAATCCGCGAAAGCCATGGCACCCACTTGCCTCGCTTTCAAAGAACCCTTATCAGTATCCATTGAAGGCAAGGCCGTGTCAAAGTGCAGACTCAGAGGAGTTCTAATTCACAGAAGATAATTTTTTTATTTAAAGCTAAGTAACGGACGACGAAAGTTACACAATGCAGAAGGCAATATGGCTCTGGTCGCACCAGAAATAACTGTAGCCGCTGCAGCCACCACAGCTTGTTCAAGGAATGACCGAACTTTAATTCTGTTTCGATGCCTCGCACTTGTTGCCTGCATGCTCATTCTAGGGCTGCATTTCAGGATTTCTTCTCGACCTATTTAGACGGTCCGACGCTCACCAAATCTGCGAATCCAAATTTTCTTAGACTAGCCGTTAGGCACACAGGATCCGCGTCTCCAATCACAGTGATCTTAGTATCTTTTTCATCAAAAGCTATAGAGTCAACCCCTGCAATGTATCCAGGAACATGCTAGAATTTAGTAAAAAAAAAATTACCATTGTAAACCACTTTACCTTAAATCCGCACATAATAAATAAAGCCGAACTTTACCTTTAATCCCTGCAACCGTTTTCATGGCCCTCCGTTTGCATTTTTCGCAGTTTAACCCCACTTTCAACACGATTTTCTGCACAATCACGCACACAATTCACTTCCAATAATCTTTCAAAAAATAAAATGAGACATCAATAACCGATGGCCTACCTTGGACATCTTTGACAACTGCCGAAGACAAATAACCTTGGAGAACTAATCCTCTCTTTTCCCGCAATCCCGTCGACCGGCAGGACGCAATAAATCAGTGGCAGCCTTCGAAACGCGACTCTACTTTAACAACACCTCGCTATTCTGCAATCGCAGTGTTTAAGGGGACGAAGGGTTTTATTTCCACCGCTCCTCCTAAAACCCCGATGACGTGTTTGTTGACTGGGCAACATAAGCCATGTCAGCAATGGTCGGCAGCGCTTCCACGAACGCGGACGGTAACAAGCGGAGAATTCAGTACGTACGTTCCAGTCAATTTCTGGAATTTAAAAACTAATTCGATATACTCCGAAACAGCATTTTCCAATATTTTCGGGATTTGGCACATTGTATACTAAACAACCACTGGTAACACCTAACCCCACCACGTTCAAACTGCGTATGTCGTCACTCCTGGCCGTATTCTGAATCTTTTATAATTTTTTAAAATCTAGCTTCTGTTAAATTCTACTGGAAATTCCGTTATTTAATCCTTCCAAGAAATTTTTGCAGCGTTAAATCTGTTAAAATTGTCACAAATAATAAGAATGGGTAGAAAACTGTTGAATTGACTTGAACGAAAAAAAAACAAAAGATATTTTTGATTGGCTTTTAGATATTTTTAATTGACATTTAAACGTGCACGCAAATGAAATCTCAAATTGGAATTATCGTGCCCAATATATGAAAGAACAAGTAGCAAATGAAGTAAGAGTCATTGATCAAAATGGTCCAATCAAACGCGAAACCAATCTTTCCTGACCATCGACATCTCAAGGAATTGCGTACCATGTGCCCAAGCAAGTTTGAAGTCAATGAAACTGTAAACCTTTTTATACAATCAATGTCACTGGAATGGTTTTTCCGATTCTCTTTCTTACAAATAAATACTGAAAGGCGTTTCAAATTAAAAGACTGATTGATGAGTTTTGGTGTTTCGAATTCATTTGTAGTTTTTGAGGTGTGTTCTTCATTTCCGATTTAAGAAGATCAAATTTTTTTTTCACTTGAAAATAAATCTTAAGTTAAGATAGATCTAGATTTTAAAATTTGAATAAATTTGATAATAAATCTTAAATTAAGATAGATCTAGATTTTAAATTTTGAATTTAAAATAATTCTACACTAGTTGCAAAAAAATAATTTATCCTTATTAATACTCTTATTAATTTGTTATACTATTAAAACAATTTATAGGGATAAGCTACTCTTAATGCCAAATTGAAATTAACTATATAACTCTCTACAAAGTAGTCATAATTTACAAATTCCCCGTCCAAAATTTTAGTATTAAAAAAAAACACAACCTATTTCTCCTCTTCAAAATCTTACTATAAATTTCAAGATTACAGTAATTTGATTTGTATTAAAAATAGGATGTCCAATTTTTCTATTGTTTCTCATAGTGTTTGTGTAAAAAACCAAAGGAATTCCAAGATTACAGTGATTTGATTCCTATTAAAAATAGGACGCCAATTTTTCTATTGTTTCTCATAGTGTTTGTTTAAAAAACGAAAGGAAGTCTGCCTCATGGCATTAAAAAAAACAACTTTATCATTGAGATGATTTTCTATTTATATTTAAATCTCATGATTAAATACGATATAAACTATAGCTACTAAATCTAATCACTAACAATGCCAGATTTCCCATTACAATTAAAAAACAATAAATTTTATGTTCTCAATCATAATATATAGTGACGGCTTTTTCACTAAATCTATACCATAATGAAATGCATACATGTATGATTTTTATGAAAGAACTGCAATTTAGACCATCTGTTCATAGTTTTCGAATATATAAATAAATATTCTCAATCATAATATATAGTGATGTCTCTTTCACTAAATCTATACCATAATGAAATGCATGCATGATTTTTATGAAAGAACTCCAATTTCGACCATATTGTTCATAGTTTCAATATATAAACAAATTGATAACACTACATGCATCATATATTATTCAGATAAGTATAAAGACTTTATGAATCAATAAAACTAAACATTGAAAACCATAAAAATCTTTATTTGGAATATTCTGTCTTCATATAAAATTAATTGTTGTAGGTTGAATCTATTTCTTTATCGTTTGGTTGATATTACTTATTTTAATGTTAATATCTTATTAAACATTTATTATTGTAAGAGGTTAATAAAATTATTTGTAATTTCTATTATTTTTCAATTTGTAATTTCTATTATTTTTCAAGTTAATCTTATTTTAGTATAGTCTATTTCCTTATCCAAAATGATTATAAGGTATATTATTTAGGTTATGTTATGTTTTGTTGATATCATTTTTATGATATTTTATTTTATTTATGTTTTACTAAATTATTGGGTTCATTACGAAATATTATTATATTTTCTCATTTGAATTTTTTTAAGCGAATATGTTTAGTGTTATAGGTGTGAAACACTTATACCACAAAGGCAATAAAAATATATATGGACATAATTAATTGATATAATTCAAATTCGTCATGTGTAGACATGCAGTTTGAGGATTGAGGTTGAGATGGGAAACTAGGCAATTTAAGTAACTTAAGGTTTAAAATGGAACATGCTTATTTTTATAACTATATTATTCTTCATTCTTGGGGCATGGAAAAGGAAGAAATCATAGGAATTAAGCCCTAAATGCGGATTTTAGATTATTTAGAGATAAGAAAATCTCCTTAGACTCCACACAAGACCCACTAAGTATATTCTTTGTCTTCATGTAGTGATATGGGTAATGATCATGAAGGTATCAATAGTAGGTATAGACTTTAATAATTTAAGAAAGAGCTATGAGGAATAAAGAAATATATGTAATAGAACATAGTATAGGCAATGAAAGGGTCAATGGGACTGAGCCTTGATAATCCATTTTATGAAGGAATGGATTTAATTGAGGGAGTTGAATTGAGAGCTCATTTGTATTATACAACAATCACTAGTAAAATTTCTTAATGTTTGTATAATAATAAAAACATAAGTATGCCTTTCATAGTTATCAGAACCTTTGCTCTTGGTTGGAATCCAAATCCATATTTTTGGTAAAGTTAGAAGAATTTATAGTAAGAAATTTGTGTAAGGTTCCAAGCCTGAAGGGGGTTTAGTCAACTTTGTTAAATTTTCAGATTGTTTTATGTTGTTTCAATTTCTTCAGCCCAATTCAATTCTTCATTTAGCATTACATCCAATTATTAACAATGTTTCCAATCATACACAATAATGAAATATTGAACAATATATGAAATGACAAAGAAGACAATAACACAACCAAAAGAGGCACTAGATTGGTCAAAGAACAAGGAAAAATCCCACTAGGGGAAAGCCCTTTCAAATCTTCTTATTAGATTGTCATAAAATGTTTTAGTCGAGAGTACAATGAGCCCAATACATAATCATCTAGCAAAGATTTACCCAATATAAATAAGAAGCAGACTTCCAGAATCACTGTACAATAGAGGGAAACCTTCCAACCTTAATATATCTATAGTCAACTGCAGTAAACTGTCAGACCCTAGCTCAGAATCCCAGTCGCACTGATCAAGTTATTCTGCGAGCAACTATGACTTCTCAATTGCTCCCTGAGACACTCTGAATGAGTGAATATGACTTCCTCATCACTCTCTGAAGCACTCTAAGCGAGCGACTGCAGTCATATCTATCGAGAACTATCTTAGAGCCTCGTTCACACCATTCAAGATGTTATGCAAGTGAATGTGGCTTCCCAGTCACTCTCAAAGGTACCGTGCATGTAACCACAATCAGATTTGACCTGCGGCAAGAGTGTGACCAAAAACCAAAAACCATAAACACATGCAAGCCTCAGACTTGTAATTTCTAACCTTGCACAAACATCCTCCATCAGACCTATGCGAACCAAACAATAGAAGAAGCGAAGAATATGTTTGATGATAATGTTGAAATGGGCTCGAGGTCTCTTTTATTTATAGGCTTCCATGGGGGTCCATTTGATGTTGAGGTCTACCTGTCCAATTGTACATGTGTGGGTACATAAATTCAAAAACCTTCTATTTGTTTAAATGAGGTGATCTTTAGGTCGATTTTGGTCGCTCTCGAAAAGAGGAATTCAATGCAATCATCATATTTGTCATAAGAGTTATCCAAGGTGGAATTTGACCCTAGTTGCATAAATCAACACTCCCTCTCGACTAGGAAGAGATCCACCTCCCAAAATATGTTTGTTGATCGTCATATCATCTTGTCATACTTTTGTCATGCCGTGTCCATCTCTTGTAAACTCTATCTTTTAAAACATTCTCCAATATAAAAGAAGAAGAATTGGGTAGTATTAGCTTCCACCATCTATCTCATCAGGGAGTCACACATCTCGACTTGATATCTAGCAATAGGATGTCCAAACACATAAGGTAGCACATCTCAACCCTGGAATCACATCAGGGAGCTCATTCTCAACCTGGAACCACAAAGGGGACAAATATCAACCCACTCCTATTGCCTAATTATCTTCCTGTCAATGATCCTCAAGAGTCATGAGGGAGAATACCTTCATCATAATCAACTTGGGTTGTACACCCTAAGTACACTCTCAACCCATTGGCTAAACGGGGAGCAGTATTCCCAATAATCTTGGCTTGTGGGTATGATTCCAACTAGAGTATACTTTGTAGAGACTAGATAGGGGAGCAACATCTCTAACCCTATGGGTAGATAGGGGAGCAACATTTCCAACCCTATGGATAGATAGGGTATCAACATTTCCAATCCTATGGGTAGATAGGGGAGCAACATTTCCAACCCTATGGGTAACAGATATAGATAATACCTTATTGTCCAGAGATCCCTCAACCGCAGGAGCCCACTATCTCAATTCCTCACCCTTGGAGCTAAATAGGGGGGAAGAGTTGGCTTAGTGTCATTGATCAACATTACCCCTTATCAGGAGGGGTCACATCCATCAGTCCAAGTTGCTCTTTGTAGACCAAGAAATTCCCTTTCGACAAATCCTTTGTGAGAATATCTGCAATCTACTCATCTCTCAATATGTGATGAAGTCTAACAGATCCTCTCTGCACCATGTCTCAAATAAAGTGATATCAAATCTCTATGTGCTTGGACTTTTCATAAAATATAGGGTTGTCTGCCATACAGATCCCACTCTTTTTGTCACAATATATTACTGTTGTATCTGAGACCTACTCAAATAGCTCTTCAAAGAGCTTCCAAAACCAAATTGCTTCACAACTAGCCATGCTAGTGGAAATATACTCTACCTCAATGGTACTCAATGCTACAAACTTTTGTTTCCTACTCGTCTAAGATATCATGGCATGGCAGATCCAACACTAAAACAACGTTCAGACGTACTCTTCCCGTTGATAACATTTCCTGTACAGCTAACATTGGTGTATCCATGAAGTCGAACGTCTCTAGAAGAATATCTCAGACCAAGTGTGATCGTCCCATGCAAATGTCTCAATATGTGTTTGGTAGTGATCCAAAGTGCATGGAGAGGCTCGGGCATGAATTGAGTCAACACATTCACTCGATAGCATATATCTGGGTGGGTGTTCACTAGGAACATCAGAGCCCCCATCAACTATATATAGTCAAATGGATTCACAAAATCGGGTCCTTGGCTTCTCCATTGGTGTTGGTAGGGACTTTTATTCTCTCTTTCAAAATTTCTCTAACAACTTCACAACATATTTTCCTTGTGAACGGAAAATCACACTAGACATTTTCCACAGCTCAAGGCCTAGAAAGTAATGCATGAGTCCAAGGTTTGATCCAAATTTAAATAAGAATGCAACAAATTATAGATATAACCATAAACAAAGAGATGCAACAAAAACTAAAACTTCATTTGATTAATATCAAAGAACTAAAATATGCTTACATACATAATGAAATAAACTAGCTCGGGCGATGGTAGCTTATCTCTGAGAAGAGATGTGGCGGCTACATGCCTCTGAACTATGTTACAATGAGGTTTGATGACCTATTTATTATTGAGAAACAATGGAAAACCCCATATCTAGCATAGGATATCAAAACAAATAGGGGAGCACATCTCAACCCTGGAATCACATGAAGGAGCTCATTCTTAACCCATAACCACAAAGAGGAGAAAATATCAAACCAATCCTATAGCCTACCAATCATCCCATTAATGACCCTCAAGAATCATGACGTAGAACACCTGCACCATAATCAACTTGGGTTGTACACCCCAAGTATATTGTCATCTCATTGGCAAAAATAGGAGCAATATTCCAAACAAGCTTGGCTTGTGGGTATGATGCCAAATGGAGTATAATTTGCATAGACCAAATAGGAGAGCATCATCTCCAATCCTATGGGTAGATAAGGAAGCAAAATCTCCAACTCTATGGGTAACATATAGGGGTACAACCCTATTGTCCAGAGATCCCTCAACCCTAAGGTCCCTCTATCTCAATTCCCCACCCTAGAAGCTCAACAATGGAGAAGAGCTGGCTAAGTGTCCTCGATCAACACTGCCCCTTATCATGAGAGGTCACATCCATTAGTCCAAGCTACTCTATGAAGACCAAACAATTCCCTTTCCATAAAGCCTTGGTGATAATATCAGAAATATGCTCATCTATCAATATGTGATGAAGTCCAACATCTCCTCTTTGCACCATGTCTCGAATGAAGTGATATCGAATCTCTATGTGCTTGGACTTGTCATGAAATACATGATTCTTTGCTAGACATATCCCACTCTTTCTGCCGCAATATATTAATGTAGTATGTAGGACTTGCTAAAATAACTCTCCAAAGAGATTCCTCATCCAATTTTCTTCGCAATTAGCCATGCTAGCTACAATATACTCTGCCTTGGCAGTACTCAACACTAAAGACTTATGTTTCCTGTTGATACAAGATATAATGGAACAACATCCAAACATACTCTTCATGTCAATAACATTTCCTTCCTAGTCAACATCGGTGCATCCACGAAGTCAAACATCTCCAATAGAATATATTAGACCAATTATGGTTTTCCCATGCAAATATCTCAAGATGTGTTTGGCAGTGATCCAATGTGAATGGAGAGGCTTGGTCTTGAATTGACTCAAATTTTCCACTGCATTGCATATGTTTGGATGAATGTTCACTAGGAACATCAGAACCCCAATCAACTTTCTATACTTGGATGGATTTGCCAAATCGGTTCCTGTGGCTTCTCGACATAACTTCTTAAAGTTCATTTCCGCTAGTGTGGGTAGGGACTTGCATTCTATCATTCCAAATCTATCTAACATATTCACAACATATTTTCCTTGTGAAAGGAAAATCTCATCAAGAATTTTCCACACCTCAAGGCCTAGAAAGCAGTGCATGAGTCCAGGGTTGTTCATCTCAAATTTAGAGGCTAGCTCCCTCTTGTACTTGATCATCACAAGCTCACTACTTTCCATGAATAGATCGTCAACATATGAAACCAACTTTACCAAATAAGTGTCTATTTAGACGTACCATGCTCTAGGGGCTTGCTTCAAACCATACAACTAATTCTTCAACCTGCAAAAATGTGTCTTTCGATCCTCTACTTCAAATCCTTGTGGATTCTCAACATAACCTTCTCCTTGTAACAAGACATGGAGGAATGCAACCTTTAAGTCCATCTGATGAAGAGTCCATCCTTGAATTGCACCAAGGGATATTATCAAATGAATGTTTGTGTATCGAGCCACACGTGAAAATATATCATCATAATCCTCTCCATATTTTTGTGAGAATCCCCAAGCCATGAACCTTGCCTTGTATTTCTCAATGCTACCATCAATTCCATCCTTGATCTTGAATATCCAATTTGAAGTCTCCCCTTCAGTCTCGACACAACATCCCATACATTATTCTTCATGATTGATTCATATTCCTTGACCATAAAATATTTCTAAACTTATCCTTTTACAACTTATTCAAATGTGGAAGTTTAGGCTTGAATCATAGTGCTAATGGATGCAACATATCCTTGGTAACTGCATGGTTGTTTCCTTTCTTTAAATGATTTTCGAACAAGGACATGTCTCTCATCATCCCATAGAGTTTCATAGAACCAAAGTGATCTCTTCCTAGTAGGAGGATCACTTGGAGGATGATCTAAGGGATCCATTGCATGGTAAATTTTAGCGGCGAATTTTAGCCCAAAGGCAAAAATTAAGGGGTTTTTCATTTTAGACAGGCAAAATTTTTATAAAACACCCATTTCATATATTTAGCCCAACTTTTATTTCTTTATTTATTTATTCATTTTAGACCAAGAAAATGGGTGGATAAACTATGAAAAGACTCATTTGACCCGATTCCCCTGGTTTGGGAGGTTATATTCCATTACAATCCACCGATTTTTTTCTTTGCAATGTTAAATTCGTTTGCAATTGCCCATTTTCTGGTTTGGGAGGTTGTATTTGGTCCTAATAAATAAAAATATAGATAAAGTGGAGGCATGGTAAATAAATAAAATTTTTACTTACTCCAAAGGAGTGGTAAATAAAAAAAATATAAATAAATTAGAGGTATGGTAAATAAATAAAACCTCTTTTTATATTTACTCCATATACCCCTTTCTATTAAGAAGCCTCAAAAAAGAGTTTTATTTAAGTGAATCCTATGGGCCAAATATCACATTTATAAAAGAAGAGTATGGTAAATTAATAAAAATATAAATAAATGAGAGGTATGGTAAATAAATAAAACATTTTTTATTTACTCCATAAGTCACCTTATATTTAAGGACACACAAGGGTGTAAATAAATAAAAATATAAGTAAAGTGGAGGTATGATAAATAAATAAAACCTCTTTTTATATTTAGTCCATAACCCTCTTTCTATTTAAGAAGGCTAAAAAAGGAGGTTTTATTTAAGTGAATCCTATGGGCCAAATACCATATCTATAAAAGAGGTATGGTAGGTATGGTAAATTAATAAAAATATAAATAAACCAGAGGTATGGTAAATAGATAAAGCATTTTTTTATATTTACTCCATAAGTCACCTTATATTTAAGGACAGACAAGGGTGTAAATAAATAAAAATAAAAATAAAGTGGAGGTACAGTAAATAAATAAAACCTCTTTTTATACTTACTCCAAGGGTATGGTAAATAAATAAAAATACAAATAAACTAGAGGTACGGTAAATAAATAAAACATCTTTTTATATTTAGTCCATAACAGAGGTATGGTAAATAGATAAAGCATTTTTTTATATTTACTCCATAAGTCACCTTATATTTAAGGACAGACAAGGGTGTAAATAAATAAAAATAAAAATAAAGTGGAGGTACAGTAAATAAATAAAACCTCTTTTTATAGTTACTCCAAGGGTATGGTAAATAAATAAAAATACAAATAAACTAGAGGTATGGTAAATAAATAAAACATCTTTTTATATTTAGTCCATAACCCTCTTTCTATTTAAGAAGGCTCAAAAATGAGGTTTTATTTAAGTGAATCGTGTGGGCCAAATACCATATTTATAAAAGAGGTATGGTAAATTAATAAAAATATAAATAAACGAGAGGTATGGTAAATAAATAAAACATGTTTTTATATTTACTCCATAAGTCACCTTATACTTACGAACACCCAAAAATGTGTTATATTTAGGTGAAGCCTATGGGCCAAATACCATGTGCCAAATTATTATTAATACGATGCAAAAAAATATTATTAACCCTAATATTAGTATTAATAAAAATAAAGATGGCACATGGTATTGACCCATGGTATTCACGTGGAATGTGGCCTATTTAAAGGGGAGAATTAAACCAGCATAGATCCATCTTTACTCTGGATCTACTAAGCACCAAGAGGGATCAAAGATCGTGATATGGAAACTAGCATAGAGTGAAAAAATATTTGATCCCTTTCGAGGCTTGGTAGATCAAGAGTAAAAATGGATTATGTAATTTAATGTCACTTAAACGTTTTAACTTGGTTAAAATAAAAATCAATTATTAATTTTATTATTTTTTATAAATTACTAATAGTAGTTTTTAAGCTCTAGGTTTTTGACAACCCATGGTATTGACCCATGGTAATACCATGTTATTCATGTGAGCATAGGCTATTTGAAGGGGAAATTCTATTAGCTTAGATCAATATTCATTCCGGGTCTACCAAGTGCTAAGAGGGATAAATAGATTTCATCCTTCTAAGAGGGGTAGATGTGGAGTTAAGATGGATATAGGTTCGTTTTTATGATAATGAAGATATTAAATAGACATAGGAAATTATATTGTAAAAATCTCTTAGGTGAATGGTTAAAGCTACATTTAGTCACTTCAAAGAATTTAGTAAAAAAATACCAATATCTCCATTAATATTGGTTTTTCCAATTTAACAAAAAAAAAAAAAACAGTGAAATCTTATCACTCTTTTTACATCACCCTCGCAGAAGAGAGATAGTCACTGCCCAGATTTCCCACCATTTTTCAAACATTCTCAATATGATATCTTCATGAAAAAGTTAAGGTGCTGATGTTGGATTAGTTGTTTCAAAAATATGTTGCTTTGTCTAACCTTTCATCTTCTCTGTTATTCTTAGTTTGTCATAATGATCTGTAGGGGTTGGGCCACTGCACCATATTGTCCTAAAAGATGGAGATTGTGCACCAAAAAGGAAATTAATCCACATGTTAAAAAGTTGTTAAAAAATGCAAGATGTATGAAGGTAGTGAATTATGCTAATAAGAAATTTAGATTGGGAGAGACATAATTAAATTTTATTATTTAATTGAAGATTTCCAATTAAAATAAAAATAAATCTACATTTATATATTTATATATTGATTGGAAGGCTTCTGTCAACGGTCACTTCTTTCCATTAGATCCCCTTCATGCCTTTGGGATACCTACTACTTTCTTATATTATATAGTTGATTCCTTTGGGCTTACTACTTGTTGGTGTGTTGGGGTAAACAAACATGATGTGTTTTTTTATCTTGCAGTTAAAGTCTATGGAATAAGAAAGAAATTTGATAGCTTGACAAAAGTGGTAGAGAAATTAATCTCTCCTACCTTGACATAATTGGTGTTCAAGATCAACACCTACGAGAACTTTGTTGTGGAATATTATCAACACTAATAGAAGGATATGAAAGTGTGTATAGTAAGAACCTTGACAGACATAACCAATGAAACTTGCAACATTGTTTGTAGGAAGATAAAATTATGTTTATTTTTTCCAAACATGTATGTTAGTATATTATAGTTTAATGAATATGTTTTCTTATTATCATATATGGTTTCATGCTTTAACAAAACATTCGCCAAGACTTCACATTGTTTTATTATTCAGTGAAAGATTTGCCAAGATCTTACAAGATTTTATAATTGAGTGAAACATTCGCCATGACTTTACAAGATAATATAATCTGGTGAGAGATTCACCAAAAAAATTATATATGCACATTATATTATTGATAATATTGCCTCCTATTTTTCCAATGTACCATGGGATTTACTGACTTAGTATACATATCAATTTAGGGCGGTTCTCAAAATTTTCCCTCATCCATAGGCTCCATTGGATCATCAACCATATCAGTCTTGGACATGTGCATGGAAGGACCATCTAGAATATCCCTATCATCATTCCTCTTCTTGAGAGGAGGAGGAGTTGGAGGAAGGTCTCTTGGTTTTTTGAAGAGTTGTATCTTCATCAATGTTACGTCCTTGATAATTTCAACCTTCCGTTGAGTAGGAATATATATTCTATATGGTTTAGAATTTTCACAATAACCAACAAATATACATTTTCTTCCTATAGCTTCCAACATGTTCCTTTTGTCCTTCGGTACATGAAAATATACGAGGCATCCAAAGATATGAAGATGGCTAATGTCGGGTTTGACACCTATGAACACTTCTTTGGGGGTCTTTTTTTCTAATGCTTGATGAGACACCCTATTTTGAACATATACAATAACATGCATTGTTTCTCCCCAAAGGAACTTTGGTAAATTTGATCATAGAGCATGGCATGGGAAACTTCTAAAATAGACTTGTTCTTCTTATCTGCTAATCCATTTTGTTCAGGTGTATATGCAAAATTATTTCCTTTTTTATTCCTTATTTCTTCCAAAATGCTACAAACTCATTTGAAATGTATTCCCCACCATTGTCAGACTTGAATACTTTGATTCTCTTCCCTGTTTTATTTTTGATCAAATATTTGAACTCCTCAAACATTTTGAATACTTCATCCTTGTGTTTCAAATAATATAGCCATGAATTTCTTTAGAATTCATCAATGAAGGTGTTGTAGTAGATATGACTGGCAATAGAATTTACAAGCACCACACCCCATAGATCAAAATGAATGAGATGATGTCATTTTTCTTGTTCTCACTAGAGGGGAATGGTCCCCTTGTCTTCTTTCCACTCACACAACCTGGACATAATCCACCATGATGGACTTGAACATTAGAAATATTAGAGACCAATTTCTTTAATTTCAGAGGAGCATCATAATGTAGATGAGCCAATCTTCAGTTCCATAACATGCTTAAATGATTAGTATTAGTAGTGGTCTCTCCCTCTTCATGTTTTTTAATTCTACCTATTGATACCATCCTTGATTCTTCTTGTGTAAGATTTCCAACAATTTCATCAAATGATGGAAGGACATTGTTGTTGCTTATAGTAGTAATGAATGTTTCCCAAATAGGAGGGAGACCTCTAATAGAAATGCTCACTAATTCACAGTGAGACATAATATCTCCAACTCTTTGCAATTGACCTATAAGGCGAGATATCCTCATGACATAGGATTGTAGAATTTGTCCTTTGTTCATCTTGGTGTCTTTGGTTTGATCTTTCAAAGTGATTATTTCATTCAAATTTTTTATTTCATACATGCAAGCTATCTTATCATACATGGAATTCCTTATATTCCCAACATATGTAAGTAAATGATCTTGTAAACCATCATCTATAATTTTCTTTGCTTTGGACTCACCTTTCTTGTACCTATTTTTGAAAGAAACAGAAGAATTTTCTAGAGGCCCAAGAATTCTTCCTTGAATGTTTTCCAACATATCATTGTTGTTAGCTATGATCTTCAACCTAACTTTCCATGCAGAAAATTTTAACGAGTCACCCAGCTTCTCATGCTCCTTGAAGGTAGTGGAAGACATCTTGATTTTGACTAGATAAACTCCTTTCACTTTCCAAGGGTAATGGCTTCAATGCTTGTCTCCTTTTGGGCTTGTCCTTAACCTTATCTCTGATACCATGTTAATTTTTCAGATTGTTCTATGTTGTTTCAATTACTTCAGCCCAATTCAATTATTCATTTAGCATTACATCCAATTATTAACAATGTTTCTAATAATAAATAGTAATTGAAGATACAACAATATATGCAATGACAAAGGAGACAATAGAACAACCACAAGAGACACCAGATTGGTTAAAGACTAGGGAAAAACCCCACTAGGGGGAAAACCATTTCAAACCTTCTTCTTATTAGATTGTCATAAAATGTTTCAGAAAAGAGTAGAATGAGACGAATACATAATCATCCAACAAATATTTACTTAATAAAAATCAGAAGCAGACTTCCAGAATAACAGTACAATAGAGAGAAACCTTCTAGCCTTAAGATATGTGTGGTCAAATATAGTCGACTGTCAAACCCTAGAGCAGAACCCCAGTTGCACTCATCAAGTTATTCTATAAGTGACTGTGAATTCTTGGTTTCTCCCTGAGACATTGTGAGTGAGCGACTATGACTTCCTTGTCACTCTCTGAAGCACTGTAAGCAAGTGATTGTGTTCAGATCTTCCCATAATTATACTAGAGCCCCTGTTGTAGCTTTCAAGATTTTATGTGGGCAACTATGGATTCCCAGTCACTCTATGAGGCATTGTGAGCGTGCAACTGTAATTGGATCAGACCTCTAGCAAGAGTGCGACTGGAAAACAAAAACCCTAAACCCATGAAAGCCTCAAACCTATAATTTAGAACCTTGCACGAACATCCTCCATCAAACTTGTGCGAACCAAACAATAGAAGAATAGAAGAAGATGTGTTATGATTATTTTCAAATGAGCTTGTAGTCTCTTATATTTATAGGCTTCCATAGGGGTCCATTTTATGTTGAGGCCGATCTGTCCAATTGTACATGTGTGGGTACATGAATTCAATAACCAACTTATGTTTGTCCAAATGAGGTGATCTCCAAGTTGATTTTGGTCCTCTTGAAAATAGTAATTCAATGCAATCATCATGTCCATCATAAGAATTTTCCAAAGTAGAATTTGACCCTAGTTTCATAAATTAACATACTTAGTCATGACAAGCCCATATTTAATTTCCCAATCTATATATTCCAAAAAATATGGTAGTTCTTCATTTCTTTCTTCTCGGGATAACAAAATTTTTTATATTTATACCCATCTCTTTATCTTTGTTCTTAAGCCCTTGAAAATTAGTATTTTCTATGGAAAAAATGAATAATAAACATGTTTTTGGCTTAAGTTAATGGATTGCATTGTATTATATTAGATGAATGAATGTAAAGAATAGTTATAACAAATAAATAATTTGATTTCATGTCTTAAGAAAAAAATAAGTGTGGAAATCCAAGGTCCGTTTAAGCCATAGGTAGAATGGTTACTTATTATTATTAAGAGTTTGAGGTAAGGAATTAGTGTTGCATAATATAGTCATGTTCAGAGAGACGATAGGTGCATTGAGAATTTAAATTTTGTTATTTGTGGGATTGTATATGATACCTATGTGGCAGAAATAATAGCAAAAACATGTTATAATGGTACATAAAGACACTATGAATTAAAATATATGAACTTTTGTTGATAGTCTTGGCCTTTGAGCGAGGACTATTGGGTGTATTTTTTGATGCCTATTTTACCTTAACTTAAACCCTAAAATATTACCTAATAAAACTACTTTATACTCCATTATGTCTGCTTTATACTCATTTATGCCTAGAAATGCATCAAAAAGACATTGAAATAACTCTCTCTTAAATCATGAATTTTTGACAAAATCTGTGCATTAGAAAATAAATTTAAATTTATGATATATAATCATTCATTGGGATATGTGCATGATAGCTAGTCAAATTCCAGAACGTAGGTTTTCCTCCACATGAACCATAAATCGATGAATACCTATTAGTTATCTAGAATTCGAATTACACGTGCCTAGTCAAAGCTTGGTCAGAAAACCATGTTTTAAGCCTAATACCCTAGCTAAAAATTAGAAGCAATTTCATTTTGGGGGATTTCAATTAATCTTGAGGCACTCAAAAAGTGAAGCTCATCCCAACTGGCTATCTAAATTAGTATTTTAATTTATAGTTAGATATTTTAAAGGATTTCATTTCCAAAACATTATCTATAAATAGCTAAGAATATAAAGACTTTCATAAGTTTGTAATTTTCTATATTTTAGTCTTGAAGTTTTTTTGTTTTAGTTTCGGATCTCAAGAGTTGTGTTATAGATTTGGACATATATCTTTCACAAATACATGAATACGATTGAGTTTTATTAACTAGCAGTCTCAAAAGTGTGCAATCTAAAGTGTCGAGGGACCCCATAGTTGCTTAGATACCCTTAAAGCCCTCCGTTCTATGCTCGTAAACATGAGTTGGTAAATGTCTTTGAAATGTCCCCAAGAAACTTGATGAAAAGATTCGTACTCTAGCTATTGAGTTACCTAATGATTGGAAGAAGGTTTTCACATCATAAATTATTCCTAACAATGGAAACGTAACTATAAAGGTGGTATATAAAGAGCCCAAATTTGTTAAAGTTGAGGTCAATGCTAGTAAGGGAGTGTTTGTTAAGGTCGAGAAGAAACCCATTGTAGAGGAAGAATACATTAGGAGTAAGAAGGCATGATTGCTTCAAATGGCCTTCCAAAGATGAAAAATATGATTAAGTGTAATGATATATTGCATGATAAATTTGTGAGATTCTTTATGAGACTTTTTCCATTGTAGTTAATGAATACAACAGTGAGGATCTGGTAAGAGTAAATTTATGTGATCTAGTACAAATTGTAGTTTCTATTGAGAGAGAAATGTTTGGGCGGCTTAATGAAGCCCAAAAGGTTAAGTATATGTCTATCACGTTCAACTAAAAAGATGGAAATAATCCATATTTAAGAAGAAGAATTCTTCTTGGAAACATAAAGCTAGAGAAATTTATTATTTTGATACTATAAGAAACTTATTGTTGTGATAATAGGAATCTTGATGATAAATAGATAAAAAGAAAATAACTTTTTGAGTGTGAATAACAATGTAAACTTTGAAACGGGAATTGATACGATTGCACGTTTCGTTGAGGTAGCAAAAAAGTCAATCGATTTTGAAAAGTGGCAATGCATAATACAAATTTTATTTTATTTATTTCGAGCATATTTTTAGCACTTTAAACTTTCTTATGTATCAAATATAAATATTTGTTTTTAAATGTCAGTGATTTTCATGCTAATTTTGAAATGTGTTGATGCAACATCAACCCCTTTTTTAGAGGGCCTATTTTTGGCACTTTATATTTTCTAATGTATTAACTATGGATCTTTTTTTTAAATGTTACATTTTTTGACACTTTTAAATTTTTTTATGTCTAATTGTTTTCTAAATGTTGATTACTTAACAAATTTTCTAGTTGTCTTATTTCTCTTTTTTTAAAGGTTGATTACTTAAAAAAACAAATATAAATATGCATATAAAAAGACAAAAGAAAATGTAAAAAAACACAAATTATCTT
>APFE030927648.1:0-19501 GCA_000404065.3 Pinus taeda | reverse complement strand
TTTGTGTTTGTAAATATTTAAATTTATTTATTTGTATAGATTTACTATATCTAAATGTTTGTGTATTGGTTGTATTATTTATATACAATAAATATATGCTTATTTTCATATATATAAGAATGTATTTCGGTTATAATGTATGCTTTGGATTCTTTATTTTGTATGTATATGAATGTATTGTTTTCAGAATTGAGATAGTGTTTTTATTAGTTGCATTTAGATAGTTAGAATTTATTTGTTAAGGTTTTTATGTATCAATGAATAGGATATCTACTTCTATATGATGTGTGTGAATGTATTATTGAGAGTGCTTGCATTATTTGCATGTACTTCTTTGGAGTGTTTATTCTTCTATGTTTATGAATGTCTCATCTTGCATGCTTTTGAGTATTTTTTCATTGGTTATTTGTCGTGTATTGTTTGAGCATATGCCTTGAGTATTAGAGTGGTGGTTTCATTGTTTATATGTATATAAGTGTATTTTTTTCAATAGTTGCTTGTATTATCATGAGCGTTTTCAATATTCCCTCATTGTTTACTTGTATATGTATGAATGTATTCTTTGCTATAATTGTGTGTATATTATTTACTTGTATTCTTTGTATGTATATGAATCTATTATTTGCTGTGTGTGTATGTATCTTGTTTATTTGTATTCTTTTTATGTGTATGAATATATTCTTTAAGCGTATATGAATCTATTCTTTGCTACATTTGTGTGTGTCTTGTTTACTTGTATTCTTTGTATGTGTACGAATATGTCCTTGATGTGTGTATGAATTTAGTCTTTGCTACATTTGTATGTGTCTTGTTTAATTGTATTCTTTGTGTGTATGAACATATTCTTTGCTACACTTGTATGTGTCTTGCATAATTGTATTATTTCATATATGAATCTATTCTTTGCTACATTTGTGTGTGTCTTGTTTACTTGTATTCTTTGTATGTGTATGAATATGTCCTTGATGTGTGTATGAATCTATTCTTTGCTACATTTGTGTGTGTATTCTTTGCTTCTATTCTTTGTATGTGTATGAATATGTCCTTGATGTGTGTATGAACCCATTCTTTGCTACATTTGTGTGTGTGTCTTGTTTACTTGTATTCTTTGTATGTGTATGAATATGTTCTTGATGTGTGTATGAATCTATTATTTGCTACATCTGTGTGTGTCTTGTTTATTTGTATTCTTTGTATGTGTATGAATATGTCCTTGATGTGCGTATGATTCTATTCTTTGCTACATTTGTGTGTGTCTTGTATTCTTTGTATGTGTATGAATATGTCCTTGATGTGTGTATGAATCTATTCTTTGCTACATGTGTGTGTGTCTTGTTTACTTGTATTCTTTGTATGCGTATGAATATGTCCTTGATGTGTGTATGAATCTATTCTTTGCTACATTTGTGTGTGTCTTGTTTGCTTGTATTCTTTGTATGTGTATGAATATGTCCTTCATGTGTGTATGAATCTATTCTTTGCTACATTTGTGTGTGTTTTGTTTACTTGTATTCTTTGTGTTTATGAAAATATTCTTTGCTACACTTGTATGTGTCTTGCATATATTATTGCATATCTGAATATATTTTTTGCTACATTTGTGTGTCTTGTTTACTTGTATTCTTTGTGTGTATGAAAATATTCTTTGCTACACTTGTATGTGTCTTGCATAATTGTATTATTGAATATATGAATCTATTATTTGCTCAATTTGCATTTGTCTTGTTTAATTGTACTTTGTATACTTATGAATGTATCCTTTATGTGCATATGAA
Organism: Pinus taeda; assembly: GCA_000404065.3. Taxonomy (NCBI): domain Eukaryota; kingdom Viridiplantae; phylum Streptophyta; class Pinopsida; order Pinales; family Pinaceae; genus Pinus; species Pinus taeda. Next base: position 17,726 of record APFE030927648.1, on the reverse strand, counting down.
TCTTTATTTGTTATATTTATATACATATTATTTACTTATGAGTGTAGTTTGTGTGAATATATATATTATATATATATATATATATATATATATATGATTATAAATATACTATCATTATTTTTATATATACATATATATTATTTATAATATTAATTTGTAAATATATTAGTTTAAATATTTGAGAAAATATTATTATTATTATTTATTTATTTTTATTATTTTGCTTTTCATTTTTTATTTTTTTCCATATCAAAATTTCAAATATTGATAATATTAATTTATCATTTTAAAATGAAAAATAATATACATATTACAATAACATTAAAAAGTACATAATAATATCCTTCTAAGTAAAACTGAATTAATGATTATCATGTTATAAAATAATATGCAAACCATGAAACTCAATATTCAAATCCCCAAAAAAGAAACAATAACATGACATTTATAATATCATCAATCTCCAATAACACATATCAATTAATTATTTAATATTAAAATCAATACACTAAGTAAATTTTATTAATTTTATTTAAAAATTCACTAATTTTAATATTTTATAATTTTCTTTTCATAATACTAAAATTTAATAATATGCAAAAAATATTAATTCTAAAATTTTATTAATGATAATAATTTCTTTTAAAAATGGTAAACATTCGGGGAAGTGGAGGGGGATATCGGAGCGGAGCGCGCGGGGCGTATCAGGCTAGGGTTTGCAGACCTGGCATGCAGAGCTGCAGGGCAGGCTGAGCAAATCGGGGGCAGGAGGCAGTGCAGGGTAATCGAAGCAGAGAGGAGAAGAAGCATTTCCCTCACGCCGTCGCGGTAGAACTTCGAATCTCCGAGTGCTGAGGGCAAAATGGAGAATCAGAAGGGGAGGGGAGAGATCCCCTACCTTAAGAATATAGTTGTAGGAGAGGCAAGTGGTTCTGGCATCCAGAATGAGACTGGGGCGAATAACAAGGAACCACCAGTGATGGGCAAATTGTGGCAACTGAAGAAAGGCGGGAAATGCCTACCGAGGGCAAACAAGAAGCTCAGATATGTAATACCCAACAATATGCTGGAGGAATACACTAGCTATATGAAAGACCATGCCCTGATTTGTAAGTTTGTAGGGTATTGGCCAAATGAAAGAGAGCTATACAGATGGATCTATTAAATATGGAAACCAAAGGGCCACATAGAACTGAAATTGGGAGCAAAGGGATTTTTCACAGCTATATTTGCAAATCTGGAGGATAAATAGAGGGTTTTTGAGGAAGGGCCATACTTCATGAATAATGCAGGCATGTTCATGAAATTCTGGGAGGAAAGGTACAATCCTGACAATGAAAAGATGCTGGAAGCCCCGATCTGGGTCAGATTGTTTGGACTTCCTGTGGAATTTTGGAACCCTAAAATTTTGGAAGGGATTGGCAAAACTATTGGGGCATTTGTCAAGGTAGCAGACACAACAAGGAGAGGTAAGTTCACTTCTTATGCAAGGATCTGTGTTTATATGAATATAGCTGAACCCCTTCCGGAACACATAGAGTTGGAATACCATGATTCGGTTTGGCAGCAGCCACTAGATTATGAGCATATTCCTTTTAGGTGTAGACGCTGCAATGAATACGGCCACTTAGTTAGGCAATGCCCTCTAAATAAGGAAGAAGATTACATAAAGAAATCAGAGGAACAGCATAAGGCAGCAGAAAGAAGGAGGAGACAGAGAAAGATTTTCAACAGGTTAATAGGAAAAAGAAACAAATCAGAGAAGGAGCAAGAACACAAATATAAACGAAATCACCAAGCATCGAAAGTCAGAACAAGTTTAAAATTCTACAGAATAATAATGAAGAAGACGAAGACAATATGGCCGAGGGTGAAGACCTAGAAAATGTACCTATGGATATTTTCCAGGAATCAGGAGAAAAGAAGGTAGAACAAGAAGAAACGAGCAAATAAGAACTAGCTGAAGGGATAGAAACACAAAATAACCAGAGCCAAATGGAGAAGGAACATCAGCAGGAAAACGAGGCAGAGGAGGAAAAAATTATGAAGCAATTAATCTAGGAATGAAAGAACTTGGATGAGAGATTCATCTGAGACCAGCAAAAACAAATGTATAAGGAAGCTTTTCAAAAATATAAAGAAAGGAATAATGGAAATATGGAGAACCAGGATGCTACTGCAGGAGAACAAGGGAAAAAACAGACGGGAATAGGCGGGTCTAGAAAAAGCAGCAGAAAAAGAGGAAGAAAAACATTGAATGAAACGATCCAAACAGTTGGGGAAATTTTGATAAATTCTGGAAAAGTGATACCTCTATCTGAGATATTTTCCTTCCCTTCCAAAAAGGTTTAAATGATTATTGTCAGCTGGAACATTAGAGGGCTGAACAGTAAGGGTAAACGGAGATATATGAAGGAGAAACTAAAAAAAGAAAAACCAAGTATAATGATTTTACAAGAAACTAAAATTACCATGCAACAGATGGAAGGTATTATTAAAAATAGCAAGCTGCAATATGAAATCATGGGTCAGGATGCATTTGGCTCAGTTGGAGGCATTGCAATACTGTGGAACCCAAATGAAATAATTTTTGAAAATTGGACCAGCATGTCTAGAATCCTAACGGGTCTAGGAAGAATAGCAGGTACAAAAGAGAAGGTAATAATTTCAGGAGTGTATCGATGACATACTCAGGGAGATAGAGAAATTTTTCTTAAGAATCTGCAAACAACCCAAAATTTTTATCCAGACATTGCCTGGATAGTAGGAGGTGATTTTAATGTAATACGGTCCCTCAAAGAAAAGAAGGGAGGCATAAGGAGAACAGACCAAAGTATGGAATTGTTTAATGATATGATAGAAAGCCTGAGACTAGTTGATATACCAACCATCAATGGGATTTTCACATGGAATAACAGGAGAGCGGGCAAGAACCAGATAGCTTCCAGATTGGATCGTTTTTTAGTATCTGAAACAATAATGAATAGAGATGTATTCATAGAAGCAAAGATCATGCCATCTCTTGGTTCTGATCACTAGCCCATTAGACTGGAAGTGGATATTAAGGCAAATATCGGCAAGAAGCCTTTCAGATTTGAAGCTTTTTGGCTTAGACACCCAGACTTTGTAGGTAAGATGGAGGATTGGTGGCAGCAAATCACAACTCAAGGGAGAGGTAAAATGCATACCTTCCAACTCAAGTTAAAAGAGATAAAAGAGAGGATAAAAAAGTGGAATAAGGAAGAATTTGGAAATATTATGGAAGAAAAACAAAAGCTGGAAACAGAAATGGAAGAAATACAACAAAGGATAATGAACGAAGGAAGAACAGAGGAAAGCTCCGTAAAAGAAGGAATAATACTGGGGAAACTGGAAGAAAGGAGAAAGCAGGAAGAAGTGTTATGGAGACAGAAGTCCAGGATAAAATGGCTCAAGGAAGGGGAGAGGAACACCAGATTTTTCCATCAAACAATGGTTCACCATCGACAGAGGAACATAATATTTTCAATCAAGAATGAGAACGGGGAGAGGATTGTTGAACAGGAAGGGATTGAAAGAGTGTTGATGGACTATCACAAAGGAATTCTAACTGAATCCCAATTGGATAGATCTGAAGCGATCAGGCAAATATGCATGGCCATACCCAGGATGGTTACTAATGACCAGAACAGGGCCTTAATGAGAGCAGCTAGTCTAGATGAGGTGGAGGAAGTGGTGATGAGCATGAAGAAAGGAACTACCCCTGGTCGAGATGGCTTTACGGTTGATTTCTATCAAGCGGGGTGGCATTTCTTAGGAAGGAAATTTTGGAATTGATAGAGGAATCCCGGATGAACCAAAAGGTATGGGCTGCTCTTAACTCTACTTTTTTCACCTTGATCCCTAAAACTGATAATTTAGAGGATGCCAAGGGTTTTAGACCCATTTCCCTTTGCAATGTTATTTAGAAAATCATCTCCTCTCTAATGGCTAAAAGGCTGAAACCGTTGTTAGAGAAGCTAATATCCCTTGAACAAATTGGCTTCGTGGAAGGACGCCAAATTCTAGATGGATTAGTAGTTACTCAAGAAGTTATCCACTCTATGAAGACTAAGAAACAAAAAGGAATGATGATAAAACTAGATTTATCGAAAGCCTATGATAGAATTAATTGGCAATACTTAGAAGAAATTCTGGGAAGCTTTGGGTTTAGTAACAGATGGATAAAATGGGTTCTCAGCTGTATATCAACCCCCAATTTCTCAATATTAGTAAATGGAACTCCTTCGAAAACCTTTAAGGCCTCGAGAGGAATAAGACAAGGCGACCCCATATCGCCTTTCCTGTTCATTCTTGCTGCTGAAGGTCTGGGTAGGTACCTTAAGCAAGAAAGAATAGCTGATAACATCAAAGGGCTCAGGTTGTGGGGTAATGAATTGCCTATAACCCATCAACAATTCGTTGATGACATTATGTTGTTCGAGGAACCAACTGTAAGGGAAGTGAGAAACCTGAAAAAGGCTCTTGACTTATTTGTGGAGGCTTCTGGGATGGAAATTAACAAGGATAAATCATGCACCTTTATATTTAATACGGTGGAGTCAGTCAAAAGACACCTGACTGGATTGCTCGATTTCAAACAAGGAGACCTCCCAACAAAATACTTGGGAAATATCCTATATTACAGCTCTAAAAGATTGAAGAATTGGCAGGGAATCCTAGACAAATTAAAAAACAGAATGGGTAACTAGACTTTCAGAACCTTAAACATTGCAGGAAGGATTGTCCTGGTTAAATCTGTATTACAAGCAATCCCTATATATCCTCTTTCGATCATGGAAGTACCTCAAGGAGTCTGTATCAAGATCAGAGAAGTGCTAAGGAAATTCATCTAGGGAGGATCATCTAATAAGAAGAAGTGGGCTTTAGATTCCTAGAAGCATCTGATAAAACACAAGGAGGAGGGAGGTCTGGGCCTAGGGGACCCGAGTAAACTCAATAAAATTCTTGGTGCTAAACTCTGGTGGCGATGGATGAGAGGGGGTAACGACTAATGGAAGCAATTATGGCGACACAAATACAATATGCCAAATTCAACGGAGGAAATTTACCGCATGAAGGAAACCTCGAAGGGATCGACAATCTGGGAGTTAGCTAGTCAAAATCGAGAAAGGTTTTAATGGACCTTCAAGATGCCACTTATGTAACAGAGAGCCATAAACACAGGAACATTTATTAATCAATTGTGACTATACCATAATTCTATGGAGGGAAGTAGGGAGGCTATTTCGCAAACCTGGAAAGTATCTGAAAGAAACTAGAGAAATAATTTTCCTGTGGGAGAACAAAAAATTCTAATGTAGAGTGGTTCAGAGAGCCTGAGATCTCATGGCAGGATTTGTTCTCTGGATGGTGTGCAAGGAATGAAACCGAAGAATTTTTTAGAACAAGGGTAAAAATTCGGAAAAGATATGGAAAAGGGTTGTTAATCTCACCAGAGAAACTGTTTTGATCGAAAGATGGGAGATGGAGGATTGGAAGGCTGAACAGGGTGAGGAACAAATCCTCAAAACTCTAAATCTAAATTATGAAATGGTTCATAAAAAACAGTCGAAGAGGATTAATGCAAGGTATCAGAGCCAGGACAAGTTCGTTTACCCCAAAGACAATTTCATAAAATTAAACTTTGACGGGGCGTCGAAAGGGAATCCAGGTAATGATGGATTCGGAGGAATCTTTCGAGATAGCCAAAAAAATACTAGGTGGATTTATGCGAAGTGGGGAGGAGAAATGACAAATAACGAGGCTGAGCTATGGGCCGTCCACCAAGGGCTGCAAATTACGATACACAATGGCTACAGAAATCTGGAGATCGAGGGGGACTCCCAAATGGCAATTGAAATCTTGAAAAAGTTGAATAATGGGAAGAATTGGGAACAGGTCACCTGCAACTGGCGAATGGCTGTTATCGTCCAGGAAATAGCAGAATTGCTAAAAGGAGTGGAATACAAGATCTTCACTCATGTGAAAAGAAATGGGAATCGAGCGGTGGATTTTCTCGCAAACTGGGGTTGTAAAGGCCGAGATGGCAAGGTTAATAGCCTGTGGAGGAAGGTTCAACTCAATGGAGAATGGAAGGAGCTCGACAATATTATTAATAATGACCATGACCAGGCCTCGAAGGATAATCATGAATAGGATACACTCGCGAGTCGCAACATTCGTGCGACAAACTGGGGATATGGGGAAAATGGCTCAGGCAATTAATAAGTGTTAGAAAGGGCCTGGGGGGAGATCATTGATCACCATGCGAGATCAAATCTGGAATGTGCGAAAACGGTGAGGAAAAATCTACCTCATAACACTCCAATCATAGTTAAGAACCGGCGGAGAGGAAGAAAGGACATGTCAGCGACCTTAAATGGAAATCAAACTAACAAGACAGCTCATAGGAAATGCAAAGGCAAAAATAACAGATGGCATGGTAAGGACAATCGGACAGGTAGGAGGAGCGGGATAGGAAATTCTATATCAGCTTGCATTCAAAGGACCCGGCATCAGAAGAAAACTATTGATATCCGCAGAGCGAAAGGAAGTGCAGGAGTGATGAGAAATTCCTGAGCGAAGCGAAACCGTCCCCCGGTGAGCTGTATTATGGAGACCAGGAAGAGAGCCAGGCTAGCGGAAGAAATGGAACCGGAATGCGGCAGAGAGAAAGACAGGAAAGGTAAAGAGGTGATGAAAGAAGAGAGAGTGGAGGAGATTTATGAGATCCTCGACGACTCTGAGGAGGATGAAAACAGAGAGCAGAGCAGAATCACAGAGGAATGGGAACAGTATGGCATCGGAGTAAATCAGCGGAGCCGACGTGGAAGAAGGGTAACGCACAGAGGGCGACAGCCGAGGAATAGGAAAGCGGACAGCGAGCCAGAACCGAGTAATGGGCGAGGTAGCGGGGCGAACAGAGCCCGAGGAGTCAGGGCAGGAAGACGGGATCAGAGCAGGAGGCCAAGCAGAAGGGCTAGACAAACTACTGAGCAGAAAATCCAGCAAGCTGAGAGGGCCTACTCTCAGAATACCTGCCCCAGAATCATGACGATTATCCAAAACATGGAAGAGGAAGCCATCCAAGCCCAATCAGACTCTGAAATGGAAGACTGGGAATTTCTTGTTCATGATCCTGGCAATACTAGAGGCAGAATGTTCGTGTTTAAACAGTATTTACATATCTACTGGGTAATGAAAAGGCTATTGGCTAAGGCCTTGGAGCAGGCAGCTACTGAGATGGAAGAGTTGGCACAGGGAGTCCCAAATTTGAGGAGGGAGCTTCGCTTTTTGCAGATCACCTTGGATATGCAAGAGAAAAAGCTGGATGAGATCCAACAGATGCTTAAAGAAGGCCAGCAGCAGGGCAACAAAGAGACTTCTCAGAGTCCCGGGGAAGCACCTGAGTAATTACTATTTTGTTTTTCCTTTTTTGATGAATCTGCATAATATAGATAGAGTAGACAAGTTTCAAAGTTTAGTAATAGATAGCAGTCATATGTATATCAGCAGAATCAAAACTTGGAAAGACTGTTTAGTATATATAGCATGGACAAACAGACTCTGGTATTTCTTTTTTTGGTCAGCGGTTAAAACCTTTAGGTGGATGCCCTACTCGGTTTCCCCTTGTGGGTGTGTAGCTGGCTCCACCAATCCTGATGTACAATTTTGATTTGAAAATAGAAAGAAAAGAGTAACACCTTTGCCTACAAAAAAAATAATTTCTTTTAAAAATAATAAAAAAAACAAATACTTTTCAATTTTCATAACATAGTAATTAACTTATAAAATAAATGTAATTGTCAACATCATAATTCTATACTCAATCTTCATCACATGCATAATATAATGTTATGTCAAATATTCATAATAAATCTAATAAATGTGTTGTGTGTAATCATGTCACATTGTGAGTCAATATGTGTAATGTTTGTGGGTATGTGTATGTTTGTGTGTACCCTTTTATTGTTGTGTGCATGTATCCATGCGAGTGATTATGCCTCATTGGCAATGGATTGTGTGGGTGCGAGTCAGTGGTTAGTGCCATGCCAATGATGGACACTTTCAAGGGTCATATAAGCTCTCACCTTCAAGTGGTTGACCCTGTTAGTAGAGATTTTTCATCTCCAAACCAAGAGGAGCTTTCTATATAATACCTTTTAATTTATTTAAAACATAACACTAACTTCAAAACATTAAAATAGTTTTTAAATACTATTTAAAATAATGTTTTGATTAGGCCGTGGGGGTTTGGTCTAGTGGCAAGCGGATGATTTGCTAAGTCATTCGTGCAGCTATGCAGGTCACGAGTTCAAACCCCAAGAATACCAGAGGGACGTTCAAGGCGGCCTGGCCGGACCCTCCTAGAGGTTATAGAGGTAGCCGATGGGATTCAACCCCGTGTAACGCGAGTACGATACCACCGCCGTTGCCGATTCCTCTAGTAGAAAAAAAAATAAATAAATAAATAAAATATAAATAAAATAGACTTAAAATAAATTAATGTTTTGATTTTTTAAAAACATTAAATATACCAACTACCCATATATATATATATAGAAATAAAACAATTATTAAATTAAATTATAATAGTTTTTATTAATAATAATATATATATATAATATATATATATATATATATATATATAATATAATTTGTTTGAGATGTCCTCTAAATTAGTATGACAAACATTATAATAATAAATATAAATAAATAAAAGATTAATGTAATGTAAGTATTTTAACCTAGTCAAAATAAAATCAAAAATCAAAATAAAAATATAGGTATATAAATAAAAATAAAAATAAAAATGGCCCATGATATTAATTCTGAACATACCTTATTTGAAGAGTGAAATTAAATTAGCCTAGATCCATTTTAATTCTCAAACTAAGAACCATGGACAAAGAATAAATTTCTTTTCAATTTAAAAGAAATTTTCATATAAAAAGATTAAAACATTTTTGATGTTTAGATATGTTAAAATGAAATCTAAGCTAATTATATTAATTTCCAACTTTTTCATTTTATCATACATTTTACTATTATAAAATAAATAAATATATATATTTTTAATAATATATTATTATGTTTATAGAACACTTTTAATTATTAAAATATAATAATAATAACATATAATAAATATATTAATATTTATATAATTGAAATTTCAAATATAATTAAACCAATATTTAAAAATTATATCATTAAACATTAAAAAAAACTATCATTTCAAAAACTATATAAGGAAAATTTTAAATAATATTAATTATATACTATAAAGCATATTATTATCCAACATAACTTTAACCTCAAAACATGTAAAAATATCCAACATAAAGTTATGTTGGATAATAATATGCTTTAAATAAAATAGTATATGATCAATATTATTTATATTATTTTTTAAATAAAGTTAGGTTGGATAATAATATGCTTTAAATAAAATAGTATATGATCAATATTATTATTATTATTTAAATAGTTTTGAAATGATATTTTTTTAATATTTAATGATATAATTTTTAAATATTGGTTTAATTATATTTGAATTTTTATTTTTATTTTATTTTTTTTTTTACAGAGGAATCGGCAACTGGGACAATTTCGCAACTTGCGTGACACGAGGTTGTTTCTGGCCGCCACCACTATAACCCCTGGGCTCCGCGCATGCCCGCTATAACGGGGTCGTTTCTGGCCGCCACCACTATAACCCCTGGGCTCCGCGCGTGCCTGCTATAACGTGTCACCAAGGTAAGTCCGGGGGATTTGAACTTGTGACCTCAAATATGGAGTCCGCTTTATAAATGAACTACACCGCCATGCGATTACCAACTCGCCTTCCCTGTGGGGCTAAACAACTTAATTATATTTGAAATTTCAATTATATAAATATTATATATATTTTTATTTTATTATATGTTATTATTATTATATTTTAATAATTAAAAGTGTTCTATAAACATAATAATATATTATTAAAAAAATTATATTAATTGATTTTATAATTGTAAAATGTATGATAAAATTAAAAAGTTAGATATTAATATAACTAGTCTGGGTTTCATTTTAACACATTTAAATATCAAAAATATTTTAACACATCTAAATATCAAAAATGTTTTAATCTCTTTAGATGAAAACATTTTTTAGAGTGAAAAGAGATTTATTCTTTGTCCACGTTTCTTAGTTCCAGAGTTAAAATAGATCTGGGCTAATTTAATTTCACCCTTTAAATAGGGTATGTTCAGAATGAATACCATGGGTCATTTTTATTTTTATAGGTTTATTTTTATTATGTTTTTTTTTTCTAAATAAAACTACTCTATTCACATTAAAGGGGTACAATTACATCATGACCGAAGTCTAAAGCAACTGCCCAGAAGGAGAGGCAGATAGAAACAGAAAAAATTGCCCAAGACAGAATTTAGACGAGACCGTGTAATCCAATCCCACGTAGGGGAACCAGTGATGATCTTCTGGACATTACAGAGCTTACAGATTTTGAACCCTAGCTTATTAGCATTAACGAAAGTTATGAGCAGTAGCAAAACGTTGCCCTCTATTATGGACTGCATGACCTCAAACAAAGCAACAGAGAAAGAACTAGGCATCTGGAGGCTCTTCCACGATTCTGCACCAGCCGAAGTCAGGCGGATCTTGTGCACGAGCAGCATCATTCTCAGACTGACCCGGGGCCGTTGGCTCCATCACCATGTTAACAACATTGCTTGTTGGAACCTCTGCAGCCTGCAAAGAGCATGGATTTGACACAGAGACCGAACCAGGGCCCTCATGATGAAAGCTGGACTCTCCCACCTCTTGGGCTTCCTCGAGAAAGAACACCGAAACATGAGCAGTAATCTTGGGACAGTTCAGGGAGAAATTGAAAGTGAAATTTACAGAGCCGAAAGAGGGAGAGGAAGAGGAGTCTGGAGGACGGGTCTCAGGGTAATGGTTGGGTAGATGAAGACGCCCTCTCCCACTGTGAGTGCGAGGGTAATGGCAAGATGTGTAATTGCTGGAGAGGGAAGGAGAATTGGAGGCCAGGCTAGAGGGCGCCCGCCGAGGGGTACCTCTGCGACATCTCATCCTATGGCATAGACGGGGCATAACGAAAGCAGCAGTGGCGCTATGGGAACAAGACCGAGCAACCACAGAAGTAGAACACGTGCTAATCAAAAGTTCAACCAAACGAGAGCCCGAAGCCTTAGAGAAAATTGAGGGAACTGACAGAGACAGCTCCGCAGGTCTATCAAAGAAAAAACCCAGCTTAGTCTCCCCTGTCAATCTGTTAGAGGCAGCATCCACCAGGCCATAACCCGACCAAAAAATCATTAGAGGCTCCAGAGCGATCCCATGATGGAGGCTAGATTTATTACCCTCAGTCCTGCCTCGAATTGCACCCGCCATTACTATGGCATTCAAGAGAGTCGAGGTCCAGAACAGTTAAGAGCGTGTGGAGGTGAAAACCATATCGAAGGACAGGCTGGTAGTATCAAAGTCGCCTACACTGAAGCCGTTAAACGCTGTGATAGCCAAATGCCAAGGATCATCCGTCGATTGGCTATAATCTTCGTTGTACAGGGTGGGCAGGTGGCGTCCCTTCTCGCGCCACCCCTGTCCCATCACATTAATCATCTGGAGAGTCACCCACATCCGGGGTATTTTTATTATGTTATTTTGTATTTGGATTTTTTTTTTTTAGGTTTATTTTTATTTTGTTATTTGTATTTTGATTTTTTTTTTACTAGATACAAATACTTACATTACATTAATCTTTTTATTTAGTTATTTATTTTTATTATCATTACTTTTCTATCGAGATCTCCTCTCAAACAAATATATATTATTATACTTAAAAAAAATTATTATAATTTATTTTAATTAATTAGTTATATATATATATATATATATATAATATATTTATTTATTTTATGGTAAGTTGGTATATTTAAATGTTTTTAAAATAATAAAAACATTATTTAAATATGATTAAAAGATTATTTTAATGTTTTGAAGTTAATGTTATGTTTTAAATAAATTAAAAGGTATTATATAGAAAGCTCTTCTTGGCTTGGAGATGAAAAATCTCTACTAACAGGGTCATCCACGTGAAGGTGAGAGCTTATATGACCCCAAAAATTGTCCATCATTGGCATGGGACTAACCACTGACGCGCATCCACATAATCCATTGTCAATGAGGCATAATCACTCACATGCACACAACAATAAAAGTGTGCACACAAACATACACATACCCACAAACATTACACATATTGACTTACATTGTGACATGTTCACACACAACACATTTATTAGGTTTATTATGAATGTTTAAATTAACATTATATTATGCACATGATGAAGATTGAGTATAGATATTATGATGTTGACAATTACATTTATTTCATAAGTTAATTAGTATGTTATGAAATTGAAAAGTATTTTTTTTTACTATTTTTAAAAACAATTATTATCATTAATAAAATTTTAGAATTAATGTTTTTTTTTACATATTATTAAATTTTGGTATTATGAAAAAGAAAATTATAAAATTAATGAATTTTTAAATAAAATTAATAAAATTTATTTATTGTATTGATTTTAATATTAAATAATTAATTGATGTGTTATTACAAATTGATGATATTATAAATCTCATGTTATTGTTTCTTCTTTTTTGGGATTTGAATCTTGGTCTCATGGTTTCCATAATATTTTATAACACAATAATCACTAATTGGGTTGTACTTAGAAGGATGATATTATGTACTCTTTTTTTTGTTTTTTTGAATAAGCCTACTCCTATTATTGATACAATTTTTTTTTACAACGAGGCGGTAGCCTCAAGAGGTCTAGCCTGGAAAATGGCTTACTCACATGACAGATTTGAAAGATAACCCACAGAAACTAGCAGCAAACCAACTAGAACTAAAACTATTATCGAAGCCTTTAAACCGGAACCTCCATGATAAAACGCAGACTGACTGGAGTTCCAAAACTACTTAACATAGGTGATACTATTGACTCGAACTGTTAACATGGACAGAAGACAATTGAACATAGACATAAAACAACTGAGCATTTCCCCTTGAACAGACATGATAACCGCAAAAGAGAATGACAAATTGATCAAGCATCACGAGTCATGGGAGGCAATTCTTCCACAATCCAACAACCGAAACTGGAGAGGTCATCATCATCAGAGGGAAGGCCCTCTTCTTTCGGCAGACCCCCTTCACCTGGAAGATTTAAACATGCCAGAGCAGGCTTAACCTGGAAAGCAGAGCTCTTTGGAACATCACCCTTCTGGCACGGATTCTGAGAGGTGCTTGGAAAATCTTCCACCCTTGGCTTCGATGAAGCATTTGGAGTTGCCAAACCCATGCCTGTTGCACCCTCACTTAGCTGAATCGTGACAGTAGGAATGAAAGAATGATTGCTTAGCGTGCAAAGGATTTGAAAGCGGGTCGAGTGCTCATGAGCATGATTGGGGTTCGATATTGCGACCTGATGTCCCTGGCCACGACCACGACCTCATCTGGGAGCAGGATGACTTTCATAAGAAGAGGCAGGGAACGTATCAGTAGAAGAGGATGAAGCCTGGCGTAAGGGATGACCACGTACTCCACCCCTACGGCAACCCATTCTTTGTCGCAGGATAGTCATGTTACCTAGAGCATAAAGAGTAGGGCAGACAACAATTCTTTTCTGAACATGGGAGACTGGAAGGGGGAGAGTTAACAAGTTTACCGGAGAATTGAGATAGCTGGAGGGCGTACAACTGAAGAGAACGGTGAAGGGGCTATGACGATCTAGTAAAACCAACACAGAAGCTACTCCGCAAGCCTAAATGCCATGGGATCCTCAATCATCCACAGAGCAGAGCACTGCACCTGCGAGGAGGCCAAACATGCGCGAGAAAGGAACAAAATTGAAATGGTGGGGTGCCATCAGATTAGAGCAGGGGGGCCTATAGAATGTCGAGCCGCATTAACACGGCCATGAATGAGCTCTCCAGGGTATTGAATACAGACAACAGGTGATGCTAGGTGGTGCATAACATACTCCACGCGCCTACTCCTCCCATCACCATCGTCCCATTACCTGTCTCGTTCACCCGCATCCGGGAGATATTATGTACTTTTTAATGTTATTGTAATATGTATATTATTTTTCATTTTAAAATGATAAATTAATATTATGAATATTTAAAATTTTGATAGGGAAAAAAAACTAAAATGAAAAAAAATAATAATAAATGATTAAAAATAAAAAAAAAAATAATAAAAATATTTCTCAAATATTTAAACTAATATAATTACAAATTAATATTCTAAATAGTATATATTTATATATAAAAATAATGATAGTATTTTTATAATCATATAAATAAATATTTAAAAATATATATATTCACACAAACTACACTCATAAATAAATAATATGTATATAAATATAACAAATAAAGATTCATATGCACATAAAGAATACATTCATATGTATACAAAGAATACAATTAAACAAGACACACACAAATGTAGCAAAGAATAGATTCATACACACATCAATGACATATTCATACACATACAAAAATACAAGTAAACAAGACACACAAATATAGCAAAGAATATATTCATATATGCAAGAATAGAATTATGCAAGACACATACAAGTGTAGCAAAGAATATGTTCATGCACACAAAGAATACAATTGAACAAGGCACATACAAATGTAGAAAATAATAGATTCATACATACATCAAGGACATATTCATACACATACAAAGAATACAAATAAACAAGACACACACAAATGTAGCAAAGAATAGATTCATATGCACATAAAGAATATATTCATACACATACAAAGAATACAAATAAACAAGACACATACACATGCAATAAAGAATATATTCATAACATACAAAGAATACAAGTAAATAATATACACACAAGTATAACAAAGAATACATTCATACATATACAAGTAAACAATGAAGGAATACTGAAAGCACTTAAGATAATACAAGCAACTATTGAAAAAAAATACATTTATATACACATAAACAATGAACCCACCACTCTAACACTCAAAATATACTCAAACAATACACGCATATACATGCAAATTAATGAAAGAATAGTCAAAAGCATGCAAAATGAGACATTCATAAACATAGAAGAATAAACACTCCAAAGAAGTACATACAAATAATGCAAACACTCTTAATAATACATTCACACACATCATATAGAAGTAGATATCCTATTCATTGATACATACCAAAATAAAAACCTTAACAAACAAATTCTAACTATCTAAATGCAACTAATAAAAATACTATCTCAATTTTGAAAATAATATATTCATATACATACAAAATAAAGAATCCAAAACATACATTATAACCCAAATACATTAATATATATAAAAATAAGCATATATTTATTGTATATAAATAATAGAACCAATACACAAACATTTAGATATAATAAATTTATACAAATAAATAATCTTAAATATTTACAAACACTGACACTCTAAACAATATATTAGTATTTAGTTTAAATTTGTAAAAATATCAATATCAATATTAAATTATATTTATTTATAAATATTAAAAGAAGAAAAAACATAATATAAATATCCTACTAACATATGATAAAAATATATAATTAAATAAACAAGAAAAATAAAAAATAAATATTGAAACAAAATCTTAAAAAAATCAAAATCAAAACAAAAAAAATGAAAAAAATGAGGTTATAATTGTTATATAATTTAGGTGAATAAGAGTGATTTATAAGTTTATGTGTGTTGGGAAGAGGTTTAAAATATTGTAAAAATGTTAAATGATTTATGTGAATATGAGTGGTTTTGCATTTGTGTGTGTATGTGGGGAAGATGTTTAAAACATTGAAACCATATTAAATGATTTATGTGAATAAAAATGATTTTGTGATTTGTGTGTATGTTGGGAAGATGTTTAAAACATGTTTGTAAATTATTATTATTATGATAAAAGGATAATATTTGCTTTTGTGCATATTGGAGTTACTATAAATTAAAGATCATGAAAACCATAAGCACAAGGAACACAACTCAAAGGAGGGTTACCATTTAACCTTCCTAAGAGCCTTTTGGAGGGGTCGAATTCCCGTCCACAAAAAAAAAAAAAATACTCCTTTTATTAATGATAATTTGTGTTCATGTACATTCTTCGATAGGCCCATTTAAACAAAAAAGAATATATTTTTTTCTAATTACAACACTACAAAACATAAAAATAGATAACCTCTTCGACTACTCACAAGCAACTTTGATATTGATAAATTTTCTGCAACATAAAACATTGAAATGATATTGTTAATATACCGTAACATTATTAAATGTGTCATTCATAAAGAAAATCCATAATATATATAATGATAAACCCATAATGCATGACAAATATTAAGAAAAAACATGGATACAATATTGTATGTAAAGTGATACAAATATGATATAATTTGCAAATTCAATATAACGACAATTAAATTTAACCATTACATATCTAAAATAAGTAAGGAAACATATTTGGTAATATGGTTTTATAAATAAAATTTCATTAAGTAAATAAAATTCTCAATAATTAAATGTTATATATTTTTCAAATTGAAATAGAAAATAAAATAATGAGTAACCAATCATAATGGTAACAAAATATATGTTTATTTTCGAAATTCTAAATCATAGCCCATATCCTTGGTAAATATATTTCTCTTCAAAAAATATATGGTAACAAAATACATGTTTATTTTCAAAATCCTAAATCATAACCCAAATTCTTGGTAATATATTTCTCTTCATAAAATATATGGTGAAAAAATAGCAAAATAAATGTTTATTTTAGAAATTCTAAATTATAAGCCAAATTCTTGGTAAATAGATTTCTGTTCATTAAATATATGGTAACAAAATACATATTTATTTTCAAAATTCTAAATCATAACCCAAATTCTTGATAAATATATTTCTCTTCCTAAAATATATAATAATAAAATACATGTTTATTTTCTAAATCATAACCTAGATTTTTGGTAAATATATTTCTCTGCATAAAAATGAATAAATGTTACATTGGAAACTTAAAAAAAATAAAACATTGAAAGAGAAAACAAGTTGCGATATAATTAATAATACAACTTAATTATTAAGAGAAAAAAAAAAGAATCTTTGATTATCTAAGAGTTTGTTGCCACGTGAAACCCGTTTTAGGAGATCGTTGTCAAGTTCTATGGTTGTTTTTTCTCATCATCAATATCATGACATTCGGGGGTTGCCCACTATTGCATATGATGTCCTAATTAAATAGTTAGGACCATGTTGGTTTGGTAATGCAGATGAACAAGATTGAAAAGGCTTCTCAATCCATGTTGAAACAGTTTCTTGGTTGTTGATGCATATTTTCAATCTAATCGGTGAAGCCTTCTTGTTCTTCAATGATAAAGGAGACACTCTGATGTGCAAATGAACCCTTTACAGTGAAGTCAAGGGAAAACAGAGGAATGTTGAAACGGTTACAGTGAAGTCAACCGAAAAGAGAAACGTTCCACTTACATGGACATGAATATGATAACCCAATATGGTAACAAAATACATGTTTATTTCAGAAATTCTAAATCATAACCCAAATTTTTGATAAATATATTTCT
>APFE030927631.1:219200-231386 GCA_000404065.3 Pinus taeda | reverse complement strand
TCACTTAAATAAAACCTATTCTTGAAAATGGGCGAATGGATTCACTTAAATAAAACCTATTCTTGAAAATGGGCGAATGGAAGGTTGTAACTCCTAATTTCAAGGGCTAAATTTACCTTTTTTACCCTCTCCCTTAAAATAAGGTGGGCTATTTGAGGTGATTTGTAAAAATGTACTATGATACAAAACATTCGCCCACTAAAAATTTAAAACCCCTTAATTTCGCCAAAGGGCGAACATTCGCCCCTAAAATTATCCTTGCAGCCAATATAGGCATCGACAGAGGCAAGCCAAGGTCTACGTAAAATCAATGGATGTCCATCAAGTCGGGTTTTGAGATTTATTATCAGAAAATTGGTTGGATATTCCCAGGAGTCAACAGAGACCATGACATCATGTAGTGTGCTCTCTGGCCTAACCACAGATCGATCAGCCAATTCTAGCAAGGTAGAGGTGGGTTCTACAGATGTAATGCCTAGCTTTTGGCAAGTAGTGGTTGTTAAGATATTGATTGTAGCTCCTAGATCAACTAAGGCATTGGACAGGGTCTGACCATAAATTTGGACGGTTACTATTGGATTTCCTGGGTCTTTGTATTTAATGGGTGTTTCTTTTCCTGATAATAAGTCAGATAGAGTACCGACTACTTGGACTCTTGGATTATTTGTTACATTCCTCCTTGGTTTCTTTATGCACAATTCTTTGATAGTTTTTTCGTATACCAGGATGTCTTGAATGGCTTAGAGGAATGGAATTTTTATGTACAAATTTTGTAATTCTCCCAGAATGTCAAAATCAGGATATTGTATAGGTCGAGGTATGACTAATCGTTCTGGGAACGGGGGAGAGGATGTGGTTTCTTGATTATGAGTTTGTTGAATATTCACATCTTCTTGTGACAAATGTTCTCTAGGTAACTAATTTTCAACCTGAACTGTCTTATCTCCCTCCGTTTCAGTAATACGCCCAAATCTTAACTGAAGATCATTACACTCCCTCAGATTGGCTCCTACTTCTGGTGTTTCTATGATTTGGAGAGATTGGACCGGTCTGTTATTCGGATTGGGGTTGGGTTGGGTTGGGAGTTGCGGTCTCAGATTAGACTGGGGATTTTGTTGTAAGGCTGACAGAGTAGGTTGAGGGAGAGGAATGGTTCCTACTGGCTTATGCATTGGTCTCTGCCAGTTTGTCTGCTAAGCTGAACTTTTTGAAGTAGGGGGAGTCCATTGTGGTGGGTATGGGTTGCTTTGCCAATATGGTGGGGTATAAGGAAGATTCGGCCAGCTAGATTGGCTTCCCTGATTCAGCCACGGGTTTGAGGAAGGAAACGATTGTGGTGACCAGTTTGGAAATGGGGGTTGGAATTGACTTTGCCACATATTATACTGTTGAGCATTATACTGCGGAGGCTGAAAAGAAGAAGTTGGGTCTGGGAAAATACCAGATTGTCACGGTTGCCACGGACGACGCTGGTTGAGCAAATACACTGATTCTGGCTCTTCTTCTGCTTCCTTATATATTGCTTTCAATCCAGTAAGTGAGGGACAACTCTCCGTAAGGTGATCTTTTGTGCAGATGGCGCATGTTTGGACTACATCCAATGGACACTCCTTATGGCTATGCTTCTTCCTGCATCTGGGACAGAAGATTGCCAAATTCTGTTCTGCCTCCATTTGCTTCTGCTTGGCCTGCATAATATCAAGTTGTGTAGTTAGTGTCCCTAGTATATCAGTTTTAAAAATTTCCAATAAATTTCCAATTTCTACACGCGTTACTCCTTCTGTTGAGATTTTATTATCTCTTACAAACCGATCATGTTCTGCCGGTTTTACTCTTGTGCTGCCTCTCGAGCTCCTGATACATAAATCAATAATGTCAGCAAAACTTTCTTAATAAATATCTCCTTTTCCCATAATGTTTAAGGTTTCGATCCGTTGTTCCTTCATACCCCTTATTAATGTTGTTTTCAACACATTATCAGGTAAAGGCAGTGATGTATAAGGAGATCTTTGTAGATTATACTGGAAACATTCCACATACTCCTCTAATGTTCCGTTTGGTATAGCTATCATCTGAAATATTTCGTCCTTCAGTTCTCTAGACCTGCAATAGTCCTGATATTTTTTTAGAAAATATTCTTTCATTTGATCCCAGTTATTTATAACCCCGCCACCTAATCCCATAAACCATCTTAAAGCAACCCCTTTTAGTGTAGAGGGAAATAGTTTCAGTTTCTGGGGGTCGGTGGTGTAATTATATCCCCTGCACAATACATCAAATTCAAATAAAAGTGCATTCGGGTCTTCTGATGTAAGACCGTGTAATGTAGGGATATGTTGAAGAGGGATTGCTTTCATAGGCGCATTTGCTGCAGAATCCACTATGGGGTATTGTAATGTAGAGGTTTGAGTGTTTGGCTGGTTTTGAGCCATTGAGTCGAATATACGCCAATAACCTTCTGGGATATCTAGGAGGGTATTCCTAGGTTGAGAGGGAATGGCTTTAACAGGAATGGTTTTAATAGGACTTCCTCTATCTGGGATAATGAGAGTGCCTAATGTCTGAGGAGATTGAGTTTCTTCAAAGATGATTTTTGCAGCACTTCCCTTATATGGGTTGTTTAATGGCTGAGTTGTCTCAAGAGGAGATCTCGGTTCCTCGATTTCCCCTGTCTCTCCTCCTCCTTCACAAAGATTACTGAAATTCCCTTCCTGCAATAGTTCTGGAGTAGAATTTTCAATTTCTTGAAAGTCCTGCTCTTCAGTTTGACTATGCACCTCAGCAAAGGCTACAGATGGTGATCCTGTGGCCTAAAGGGAACTAGTAGGCTATTTAGAAATAACTTTCCTGGGTCCTACTGAGGGCTGAGATCATGATTTCATGTAGATTTCGTCTATGAAGGTTGATCGGCTAAGGGTCACCGACCCCTTAGTTTTTTCTGGCTTGGGTAGAGGTTTGGAATTTTTTTTTTCTGGCTTTTTCTGCTTAGTCATGCACTCAAATTAACTACTAAATCCTACTCAAACAAAACAACAGCAAATTTGTAGGAAAGCGGGCAGAGGAGCAGGGATTTTACATGCTCCACACGTAGGTTCTTACCTTCCGTTTTCAAAACCCAATTCTTCCCTAGCAGGTTCGTACACTACTCTAAAAAAAAGAACAAATGGCTACACTCTTTCCCCGGAAACGATGCCAAAATGTGGAGCTATAAAAAGGGTCTCTTTCACCTCTAATTACCTCACATTAAATTATATCAATCCGGGAACGTTTTTTATTTCAAAGAGTGTCTCATTTTGAGGCTATCATTTGCCAGAGTAATGCTAGTAGCACAGTGTTTGAAAATACAAGAATAAACGGATGCTTGTTTACAACTTAACTACTTCAAAAGATTAAATCACACATTCAAAAAACTAAGCAATTTATCAGTCAAGGGTTCGGTAGCAATAACCCATCCCTTTTGAAACCGATGGAAAAGGAAACCAGAGAACAAATCATGGAACTAGGAGCCGGACAGTAGATATCAATGCTCATTACAGCCTGAGATCGTTCTTCACACCAATAACAAGAAATGGAACGACAGATAAGAAATGGAACAACAATTAAGAAATCGAACAACAAATCTGAAATGGAACAACAAATCTAAAATGGAATGGAAAACCTGAAATGGAACAGCAAGTCTGAAATGGAACAACAAATCTAAAATGGAACGACAAAACCTGAAATGGAACAACAAGTCTGAAATGGAACAACAGTTAAGGAATAGAACAACAACTAAGTCTAACAAGCAGTAACATCTTAGTCTATCAGATCAAATGCATTAATCGTAATCTACAGGAATCAAACGACAATCCTTTAATCTTAAGGACGGATTGAATAACACACACAAATGGAACAACATTGATTACTGATAAATTATGGAACAGAGCTTGAAAACCTTACATACACACAACACACTTAAATAGTAATCTGATATAGTGATCACCTCAATTAGAAAGAATACGACTGCATTTCAAGATAGAACAACATTACTCATAAATCCAAAAATCGCATAGAACATAACTTCCAAGGTGAATTCCGTAATGTTAATGAACAAGTGCACATCACAAAGGCTCTGTAATGGAACAACACCAGTATTCTGTAAAGACTAGCAGTTATATCAACACCTAAAAGAGCAGTAATATGATGCAAAGTCAATACAATAGTTATGTCCTTAGAAACCTTAATAAATTAAACATAACATAGCATGTGATGTAAACTTATAAAACACATCAGATTACCAAATCATGTCGATAAGCAAACCACACAAAAGCCAAACGTAATGGTACAAGAGCAAGTGTCCTCCAGGGCCGGGCCCTTAGCCTCCAGGGTTACACCGCTTGAAGTTATTCCAGACTCAAAGATGAAGTAGTAACCAAGTTTGTATTAATGCATAAAGTAAAATTACAGTAGAGCAGTTCTTAACGAGATTCGATGATCATAGTTTTGATCTTAAAAGAAATTACATAAAAGCATAACAACATCTAACTCTCCCTTGAGCTAACAGTGCTGCCCCTTTTATAAGGGTGACGACGAAGATATCTAAGTGCAGAAATAGATAAAACAACGATCCCTCAGGATCAAGGATCCTGAGGGATTCTCCGAACCGTTAGTCCTCACTCATTTCTTTTCTTTCCTGCGCCGAGCTGATATCTCCACTTCCTTTCCTGGGCTGATTTGCTTTGATCTTGTTTGCATCCGGTCTCCCGTCGAAGGGACAGCGGTTAACCCATCCTTGTCTTTTCCTTTGGAACGACAACTTATCGTTTTTCCACCATCCTGCATAAGGAAATGACAATTGTCAGCGTTTTCGTCTTGCATATTAATCTCACATGTTTTATTACAATTCTTTATCGTTTTCCGAGTTCATGATGCAAAAAGGTTTGTAAATTCTAATGAAAAGACGCTGAAATAATCATCAAAAACATACCTTCTTTAGTACTCCACAGATTGATCTAAATATCATCCGATTTTGACATGTACAAATGAAGTTATGAATTTATTTTGATTGTGGTCAAATTGTTGAGGTCGTCCAACAAACTTATGTAGGCTCAGAAGTCCAACAATCACGTCTATTCATCCTCAACGTTGCGTATGAATAGAAGGTGACTTAGCCTCATTTGGACAAACTCATCTTCACACTTCTCTCTCTCCCCTCATTAATTGAGTATGGATTTTTGGGCCTCTCTCTCTCCACATGTCCAAAATTTTAGGAGAGCGAAATTTCAAGAGGCCGAAATTTCAGGAGACCGAATTCTTTGATATTTTTACCTAGCGTTAACTGCAGCTAGGGCTGACCGTAGGTGGGTTGTTTGACTATACTTTGACTGGGCTGAATTTGACTGTCTCGAGGGCTATTTTATCTTGTTGTTTGGAGGCCAAAGTTGACTGAAGTTGACCAGTTTATTGAGGGTCAAATCTTCCATGTTGACCAGCATTGACTTTTCTGGTTAGGGTTGTTTTGCTATTGTTATAAATTATAAGAATTGTAAATTGTACTATCTCTCTCTGCTGAAGTATTGAAGACTAAAAGAATATTTGATCAAGGGTTTCCCCACATTGGGATTTGTCACTGGCTGGTGCCACATCTTGTGTCCTCTTTCATTGGCTTGTCTTCTACTGTTTATGTTTATGTTCTATCTGCATTTTGCGATCATGTTGATGTGATTGCTAATTTGAATATTGATACTGGGCTAATAAAGAAATTGAAGTAGGCTTCAACAAGACTATTTTCATCATAACACCTCTTCGATTTTTGGCATATTTTATGCCTCAGAGGCTTGCACTTTTTCTACTTCTGGATGAACTATGTGTGCACCATGTTATCTCGTATTATCATTATCTAGGCACTCAAAAGATGTGTGACCCCATTTGTTACATTTGTAACATTAGTAAACAATCTCTCCACATATTCTTCTACCTCTCTCGTAAGGTCTTCCTCCTCTGGTGCCACCTTCTTTCTCTGCTGCCCTTGCTATTTTGAGCTGTCTGCATCATTCTTTTGAGCTAGAAGCTTTCCTTTTCCAATTGACTATCCTTTTCCTTTGAAAAAACCATGCCCTCTACCTAAGATGTCCTTTCTTGCTATATTTTCTTCTGCCTTCAAGCCATACTGGTATGCTTCTTCCATGGTCCTAGGAGAAAGCACACTGATTTTGTAATATCCCTCCCTTTAATAATAAATAATAAATAATAAAAATAATAATATAATAATAAATAATACAAAATAAATAATATAATAATATAAATAATAAATAATAATCACTTAATACTAAATAATAAAAATAAAATCATAAATGATATTTAAAAATATACAAGAAATAAATAAAATAATACAAATAAAATAGTAAATAACTATACTAAAGCTCTAAATAAGAATAATAGAAATAAAACAAAGAAACAATAAAAAAATCAGTAAAGCTATCAAAAAGAAGAAAATAAAACAAGAAAGCTAAAAATCAAAAGAAAAGTAAAGAAATAAAACAAGAAAGCTAAAAATCAAAGTCAGATGTAGACACATGGAGAGTGTGCATGTGGTTCCCATCCAATGTTGTTCTATTTAATAGATGGTGAGGAAGATGAGAGGCATTCCATCATTCCGAGATTCTATCTTTCATTCTCTTGGGAGAATGGTTTTCTAAGACTTAGGAGTCACTGGCAGTAGTACGTTGATTGAGGGCTCGGGGGTGGCCAGTTGTAGCAAATCCTTGCGCAATTGAGCCTACGGTTGGGTGGAGAGTCATCCCCAAAACCTTGTTGTGGTAAGCCTACTTCTACCACAGGTAAGCATAGATAAACACTATTCATAGTTTGAGTTTAATTAATTAATTACATGTTTATTTGGCTAGGTAATTGCCACTCTAATTTAAATTTAATGTTAATAAATTAATTAGATATTTATTTTGGGCTGTTACATATGGTATCAGAGCTTTGGCTCAACCCTTAGGGCCTATGGGCATCTTAGAAAAAAGAAAATTTTTTTATTTTGTTGGGATTTTTAACTTGACTTGTTTTGAAAGTTACAGGATGGTTACTTCCAGGAAAGCCACATGTTCTACAATCCCACCCAAATAAACATCAACAATTCCCAACAAAATAATTCTAGATCTTGTGAGGATGCAACAAGGAATAAATGAAGAGAGAATGCATTTTGGGTAGTCCTCATGACCAGATATAAAATAATTACATTGGCATTACTCTATTTACGCAACAGCCTAGTTAACCACTATTTGTTTGACAAAAATGGTATTTTTTAAAGAATTTTGGGATAATTTTTTTTTTAAATTAACAAATAATGAAGAATGGGTTAAAGTTGTAAAAAATGGGAAAAATATTTGTGCTTAGAAAGCATTGGACTAGCTCCAAAGAATTTGTTCCTCTAGTGATGGGAAAAGAACTTATTGGTGACTACCAACACATCTCCTCAAGGGGGTGGGGGTTACACTCTCTAGTCTCTAATCTATGCCTTAACTGTTTTGCACTTAGAGAAGACTATTCTCAAAATAAATTGAAAAACATAACCTAAATGAATGGTTCTCATTACTCCCTAGTGAGATTAGTCAATAAGAAGCTTATGATTTTTCGTGTTAAAGAATTACCTACCTTGGATGAGGAAATGGTACTATTGATTGTGTAAATGGTACTATTGATCTTATAGTATGTGCAGATTTCTCGAAATTGTTGTCAAAAGGAACAATGGAATTTGCAGGAACACGCATAGCCATGGCCGAAAGCTTACAATCTTATGTCTTATGTCTTATGCAGGGAATTTTATGTCTTATCTGGGAAATTAATATGGCTAAATGTATTGTAATTTAAGGGATGGTGTTGCATTCGCGGGTGCGCTTGCAGGCAGGCCATATAATTAATAAAATGATTTTATTTTGTGTTGGGGAGGGATAACCTTCCCAGTCATCCGATCTGGTTCTGAGTCGGGTGGCAGTGACTCTTCTTTATGGTGTGGAATATTTCTTTGGTTGTTTGATTTCTTAAATTTCCTTAGAGTAATCATTTAATAGCCATAATAATCTCAAGATACATTCAATAAATTTGTTTAAATGATTTATTTTGTTAAAAGTAGTCCATTTAATTCTTCTAACATAAGTTATGATTGCTTAAACAGATACTCACAATATTTCACTCTACAACACATAATTTCAATTTATCCTAGCACATAAGGTCATGAATCTGTAGACTTAATATTGGTGTGACATATCATTTCAAAGTCATGGTGAATTTTCTTTCAGAATTCAAGTACCTTCTTAAAACAATATTGCCACTAATATTCTTAAGCTTTACTCCATTGGAATTTTGATTTTATGTTGAGACAATTCTCTAAGTTTTAATACTACAAAATTAGTGATTATTGATAATTTGCATGATCAATCACACAGTTTCAAATTTGGCAATGGTTTGATTGCATGCTGAGTAGTAGGGGAAAAATATATAAAACAGTAGATTGAAATGAATCAAGAATCTTCAAAACTTTGTTGAATAAATTTGGCATGGTTAATACATATCTGGTTAAAAAATCATTGCATAATTATCACAACAATAATCTAAGTATTTTGGTTCTTATTTTATGCTTCTTTAGTGATGAATCTTGATATTGAGTGACTGATTACAATGTTTGGCTATCATTGCATGCATATGTGGGTGACTTGATTTCACTGTTAGAAATCTGATATTTTTAGAGGTTGGATATAGGTCTGATCTTGACATTACCGTGATATATTACCTTTGCATTTGGCACTAAGCTTGAATCTAGATCATTAGTAATCCTTATCTTTCATTCAGTGATCATTTGAAAAGTGAATTAGTGGATTGATTAGATCATCCAGTGACTCACATTACATTGCAGTTTTGCTTTAATTAGCTATCCAATTTGGTATCTAAGGACTGATATATTCTTGGCAATAAGCTACAACAATCGGATTCTTGACAGCAGAATAACAGTGGTATAAAGTTTGGTGCATTCATTAGTTCCTCATTGGTTTTCTCATGCATCATTATAGACAACAGATTCTTTGGTTCTCTGTTCGCATTAGAATCTCATTACATGGTAAAACCACTATCTCATTTTCTTGAGTTGATTGTGCTTGCCTCCTCTTATCATTTTCTAAACATAAAACGTGCTATAATCAACTACAACGGTTCTCTCCATTACAACCATATAACAAATCGAAATTCTGAATGTCTCACCTAATTAAAAGTATATAGTTTTGTTATGACTCATTGATTCATTGGAAAAGTATATAATCTTGTAATCTTGCATGGTGATAAGCTACCCATTATTGATGATGTATAATTCTCTGAAAGATTACACTATTGATATGATATACTGACATTTTTTTTGTAACAAATCTTTAATGCTGGTGTAACTACTCCCCACTAGTTCATTTTACAACACATTTTTTGAAGTATTTGGATAATTGAAGTTGAAATTTGTCACCAATTAAAGTGCTCTAAAATAGTGAAATCTATTCCAATTCACAAAGGATAAACTCTGATATCTTATTACCTTTAGATGATCATTGTTCACTAGCATATGTTCTTTATTTTATTGTTCAATCTGATTTGAAAACACAGAGATAACATTCCTTGAAGATCATACCATTCACTAATTATTTGGGTGGGATTGCTGTTCTCCTTGCCCCTTAGCAATAATAGTTGCTTGGCATTTCTTTGGTCTATTATTGCAAGAACACAACTCTCTCAATATGATGTTTTAATAAATTTAATCTTGCACTGCCATTGCCATTCAGATTACATATATTTGCTCATTTACTACTATATTCTCAATGGAAAATTGTACAAACTTGGATTTCAGTTTAGATGTTGAGTATAATGTTACATGAGGTTTCGTGATTCAAGTTTAATTGCATATAGTGGATAAAGATGTCTAAAGAGAAATGGAAAGGAGAAACTTGCTAATGATAGTTCATGTGATTATGGCCAGCTTGGATTAGATGTTTAAGGTGGTAGAGAAGAAGTATCACAACAGGTGTAAGAAATCAATAAGAAGAAACAACCTATTTTAGAACATAATAAAAGAGTTTGGTATAATCATGACTTGGGTACTCTAAAGGTATCACTATAGGGTCTATCTAAGGATGATGCACTGAACTTGAAAAATCAGGGTAATAATGAAGGTTATTTTAAGGAACCTGTAAGGTATGATAAATAGAATGATTGGAGAAGATAAGTTGTGTGCATAACAACATCTATAACAATGGGAGATCCACATTGTAAAGTTTTTCATAGGTGACTAACTATATGAATGAATTATGGATAACAAGACATATGATAAGGAGATTTTATTATGTTGATCTCTTAAAACAAGAAAAGATAAGAGGATTACACTTGGTAGCTATCTTAATGAATTTATTTATCAAGTATTACCCAAGTTGGAAATAGTAACAACATTTCCAAGGTATATCAGTGTTATAAAGAGGAGGAAAAACCACAATGATTGGAGTTGAGAAATTCAAGTCAATTTAATAAAATAAAATGAAGGGATGTTCTATCAAGAAGAAAGTTCTTTTACAGGTATTAATGAGTAGAGCTAGAAACATGATTGGTAATGGTCATAAGGATGATCTACATATTTTAAAAATGTGAAGGTGTGAAGTTGCATGATGACCAAATGATAATAAACGAGGAATATATAGGAAGGAATGTCGCTAGAAATTTTATACGGATACCTTGAGAAGGATTGTGTACATAGTGACACAAGAAGTGAAAGTCAATTAATACAGATTGAACTTGACTCGTTATTTCATGAGTAGGACTTCCCATAATGTTACTATAATAATGATACTATAATAAGAAAGAGTCTTTTGCCCAGCTTGAGGAAACTGAATTTATGACATTGAGATACGAACTTTAAGAACTCGACGAGATAAGAAAATATTTCTGAAGTTAAATAAGTCAACATGGATCACCAAATCCTCGTGCAAGTAAATTAAGCATGATATAAAATTAAATCATGACGAATTTTTTTTTATATGCGATTGCATATAGTGGTATTGGAATCAGTGAGCGAAAGGGTAAATGGATGTACAATCAAGGGATTTTAATTTTGAGATAGATGATTTAAATAATGGTGGTATCACTAGTAAGATCTTAAACAATGAATTTCACCAAAATTTCCTTGGGGAAGGAAGAATATATGACGAGAGATTAAGACTCAAGATGATGAGCCTCATATGAAATTTAATGATGTACTTAGATGATTATACCGTTGGTGTAAATGATCAACTACCTAGTTGAAAGAAGTCGAACTGATTATTGAAAAGTAATTGACAATTTGATGAAAACATATTGGAGATGTTTCATGCTATCATGGTAGGAAGATAATGGTGTACATATGGTTCTTATAGTAATAAGGTATCCATACTATAGTAGCGATATGCATAGGTATTATGACTTTATGTCAAGGTATATTGACATATTCATTTACTACATGATGATAGGTATTTAATGTTCAATACTCATGATGGATATGATATGCATAACGTGGCCTAGGAATTATGATGTTATAATATGAGGATTATCGACATGTGGTTCATTTATGTGAACTCATGATATGTCTTGATATAATTATGTTGATGGTATAACTGAAGCATGTGATAATTCCATACAAATATATGACATGCATGAGTATGCAGTTCCTTATTATTCATAATGTTGTGATTAAAAAAGATGAACGTTCTCACGATGACATGCAAAAGTTGGCATGTGGATTATTTCCTATGATACTTTGATGGTATGGTTAATGCATTGGATGCATGTTGAGATGTGATGATTCACGGGACTCCACAAATGGGCCGAGAGGGCCGGTTTATTTGATGATCTCGTGCGAGCCCATACGCACGAGGGAGAATAAGTAACACCATATGGGCTAGGGAAAAAACTCAATCAACACTACATATGCCAGTGGTTCCTTTGTCTTGTGTATAGATCTTCATGGATAGCTCTAGAAGAGCTATGGGACCATCTTGAGGAGGCCAAGTGCTTGATGTTCTAGGCTAGGTGCCTGTTATTGGATTGGGATGCCGAAGTCTGGAAGCGGATGTAAAGGACTTCGATGCTGGTTTGTAGCACCTTAGTAGTTGGTGAGGGGAGTGGGCCACCTTGCGAGAGCCCAGG
>APFE030927631.1:194560-218291 GCA_000404065.3 Pinus taeda | reverse complement strand
ATACAAAATAAAAATAGTAATAACTATACTAAAGCTCTAAATAAGAATAAATAGAAATAAAAAAAAGAAAACAATAAAAAAATCAGTAAAGCTATCAAAAAGAAGAAAATAAAACAAGAAAGCTGAAAATCAAAAGAAAAGTAAAGAAATAAAACAAGAAAGCTAAAAATAAAAGTCACATGTAGACACATGGAGTGTGTGCATGTGGTTCCCATCCAATGTTGTTCTATTTAATAGATGGTGAGGAAGATGAGAGGCATTCATGCATTCCATCATTCTGAAATTCTATCTTTCATTCTCTTGGGAGAATGGTGTTCTAAGACTTAGGAGTCACTGGCAGTAGTACGTTGATTGAGGGCTCGGGGGTGGCCAGTTGTAGCAAATCATTGCACAATTGAGCCTACGGTTGGGTGGAGAGTCGTCCCCAAAACCTTGTTGTGGTAAGCCTACTTCTACCACAGGTAAGCACAGGTAAACACTATTCATAGTTTGAGTTTAATTAATTAATTACATGTTTATTTGGCTAGGTAAGTGCCACTCTGATTTAAATTTAATGTTAATAAATTAATTAGATATTTATTTTGGGCTGTTACAGATTTCATCCCAAATATCCATTCTCAAGCCATTAATAACGCTGCTGTCTTTTCTGGGGCATCTTCCACATAACTTGCTCTCAAGTTAATTTTGTAAAATTCTTCAATATATTCTTTTACTGTCAGTGACCTTTTCTTCTTAAGGTTCTGCATTTGCCTATAGAGAGCTAACTGATAATATTTTGGTCAGAATTTACTCTTCATCTTTGCCACCATCGTGTCCCAACTTTTGATCAATGGTTTTTTCTTCTTTCTCCTTTTATCTTGCACATTGTTCCACCATAGTGCATCATAACCCTTCAACATTGTTACTGCAAACTTTACCCGTTTTTCATCGTCCATATCTTCATACTCAAAATACTTGTTTAACTCATTGATCCAATCAAACAAATTTTCTGCTACCAGGCTGCCATCATAGGTAGATAGTATCGGCATTGGTCTTGAACTTGAGCCTAACAATGATCTCAATAATTTTATTTCTGGAGTTTCTTGAGCAGGTGCTACTCCTTCTTCCTCAACTTCTTTAGGTTCACTAATATCCCCATCCTCAGGTTTTTGTTGTCTTGGTACCTCCATGGCCTCTAAATGAGCTTGTAATCTCCTTACCTTTTCTCTGAGCTCTGCATTACCCACGAGTCTGCCTCCTTGACCTTGTGCTCTTTTTGTTCGCATAGCCATCTTCCCTTACACTATAGGCAATAATAACTATGCAAAGGTTTACTTTGATACTAAAAATTGGTGCAACTGACAGGCTAAAAGGAGATTTACATCGTTACACAATCCTCCAAATTTTTTTGTACAATGACTATGAAATGATTTGGTAGCGCCTGTTCTCAAATTAATTATTCAGTTGCTACAAAATGATTTAGTAGTGCTATTTGCTACAGAATGATTTAGCAATGCATTGTCAAAATTTGGTATAACAATTTATGGGAAGATGAATCGACTCAACTCTTTCCCAATCCGAATCTCAACGTCCCTGACTTGCTACTCAACACAATAAATGATTTCACTTGCCTTTCTTTGCCGGGGTTTGAAACACTTACAAATTTTGCCAATCGTCCAACTAATCTAAGAGGGTTTTCACATAATTCCAAACTGGGTACTCTGCCTCTATTGATGACACTCAAATCAGAGATAAAATACCACACATTCACTACTTCAGGACATGATGACACATTCCTTCAAGGGTTTTAAAGCTGATACAACAAGAATCCAAAGATAAATGGCTTATCACACAACGACTGAAGCCACAAGGTTCAAATTCTTAATGTAAATCGATTCAACAAGTTACAGGCTCTCAAATTGATCAAACACACAAGAATAAAACCACAATTAATAACAATTCATAAGAAGAAATCAACTTGGCTTATTCATAGGGTTTCGAGTTAGTCTCAAACCATACAAACTCACAATCCCATTTTCTATTCATTTACGCCATTCACACAAAAAATACCTCCCGGTAGATTGGAAAGTACAAGTGTGTTTATAAACTTCAGAACTGTATTTACATAGCGAAAACAACGAGTTCCTCTTTTTTTCCTCTCAGGGGATTCCAAGCACTCATTCTTTATTGTTCTCCAAAAGAAACTGAATTTTACAACCAAGGGTCATGAAAATGAATCGATGCCTCTTCTCCACAAAACAAGGCAACTGAAAACTACATTTACAATAGAAAATAATTGAATATGAGTAACTTCTCCAACTAATTTCTAAAAATAAATCAAATCTCACTCCTAAATTAAATATTTAAAATTTCTTAATTTTTTTTTCCAGCATTACCATGTGACCATCCCATTACATTGGTAAGCTCTTGTCCATATTTCATCAAATTTTGTGTTCGGCCTATGCACCTACATCAAATTTAGAACAAACATGACAATGTTGTTGACCAGTGGTTGTCATTGATGTCAACCCAAGCAACACCAAGGGCTACCCCAATCTTGCAAGGGCATTTTGACTTGACAACTCATATTATTTTGTGTAAAAGTTCTTCTCGATGGATTCTACTCATCAAGGTGTTTCCGTTGATATATGGTACGCCTCCAAGTTCTTCACGGTTTGAGAGTTATTTGCGTTTGAAGTCGGAAAGCCCCAATAGGGGGCTAAAACCCTAGGGGTTGAGACATCACCTTATTCCCTAACAATTGTCAATATATGACATGGATTCTCACTGTAATCTCACCTCATATAAGTTGAATAAATTGAAAATTCAAAGATAGTAAACCAATCATCGACTTCACATTCGGGTAGGAATCAAGATCATATGCCCTAAGCCAATCATTGGTTTTCTTGCAATTAACATCAAATTTAAGAAGAATTATTAAGGGTATGACACTAAATTTATTTATTTATTTTTATTTTTTTAAATTTAATTCAATAAATATTATTGCAAATATTAGGAGGAATATTAAAGTGATTCACTTACCTTAGAATAAAATGATACATATTTTCAAATATTTAATATTATTAAGCCCCTCCTTAACACCTAACGGTCAAATGGTAAATATCATTACATAAGTATGTGGTGTCTCCTAAAATCAAGGATCCCCATCCAATGTTTATATGAAATCCTTCAGCTATATATTAAGAGTGTTATGAACCTTCTAAAATAGAGATGTGACGAGATCTTAACGAAATATCCAAAGATTCTTAATTTTGTGATCACCCTACGAAGGAAATCAACGCGAGATGTTTACGTAAAGGGTTTGGTTCTTGTTTTGCTTTAATTGCAGGTCATTACAGGTCTAGTGAAGGTCATTACAGGTCTAGCGAAGGTCAACACAAGCACAATTGAGGGTTTCAGTCTTCCATTCAAATTGCAGCTGAAACAAAAATTAACTCAGGAAGTCAAGCTGCTTTAGGGACTTCTATTCATTTGGCATTTTCATTATCTCTTGGATCTATCTCACAATATAGGGACATCTATTTAACTAAGTTACAAGAAGATACATTGGAAAAATTGTAGTGGTAAGTATTATTGTTAAAATTTGATTTTTAATTGACTGGTGTGCTTCTTCCTGTCATTGTTTTAAGGTCTATGTACTAGTTAGGACTGTATCAAGTCAAGTAGAGGGGACTAACAACTTGTTGTGATGTGTTAAATCTGAGTGTTATGTTTGGGTTAGTGTTTAGGCCTGTTTGTAAAAGCAAGTCCAACTTCAGTGGTTCTGTCCTATAGCATCTTTCAAGTCTCAAATTGACCACAACGTTAAAGTAACATTGCAATATCTTAGGCTTATTTCATTTAAGTTTCAGATCTATATTTATACCTTGTGTTCAGAACTGGTTAGGGCTCGTTTCAGATTTGTGGATAACGAATATCATCAAGGTAAGTAGTAAGGCTTGCAACAGTTTTTAGGGCACAACTTGTAGGCTTTTAAGAGCCAGTTTTAAGACTCTATAATATCTAGCTCATATCAGCTATAGTGTCATCAAAGGGGTCAAGTGTAGGTCTATCTAGTGTCTAGAAAAAGTTTTAGGATCACCAAAGAAGAGTGAAGTCTGAGCATCATTAAGATTTTATTGCCATCAAGAAAAGAGACAAGTATGTAATGTTATATTTATTTTGTTGCATATTTATTTTTGCTAACATAATTTTTTAGCATGTTTATTACTATTGTATTAATTCTCTTTGTAGGCAGAGGTAAGTTTTGTTAAAGGGTTGTTGTGTTTATTTGTTTTTCTTTGGGATTGCGTTTCGTTGGGAAATTTGCATGCAGGTAGAATGTTAAAATTGGCAACTAGGGCCAAACTCCATGTGGGTCATATTAGTAATGGAAGCTGATATTTTTCTTGGATCCCTCTCATCGAGAGGTGTAGGATTGATCTAAAGATCATCCGACTTCGATAAGTATTCATGGAGCTATGAATTTATTTGTGTTATGGGACAATTCGTCAAGGTCGGCCAACAACCAAATAAACCCCACTTGTGCTCAACATTTTAGTATAAATAGAGGTGGCCTTCAAGTCATTTTCAACACACTTGGGATCTCTTCCTCTCTACTTGTCTTTGGGTTTTAGTAGGAGGAGAGATACTAAGGGATAAAGATGCCCTAATCTAGAGGGCAGAAGCCGGAATTGCCGGAACTACTGGGAACTACCGGAACTGCCGGAACTGCCAGGAACTCTTGGGACTGTGGGAACTGTTGGGACTGCTGGAACTGTCGGGAACTACCGGGAACAGTTGGAACTACTGGGAACTGTTGGGAATTTCCGGAACAGCCAGAATAACGGGAATAGTTGGAACTTCCGGAACTACCGGGAACTGCCGGGAACTGTCGGGAACTGTTAGAAACTACCAGAAACTGCCAGAACCACGAGAACTACTGGGAACTGCCGGAACTTTTGGAGCATCTATCTCCAAAGGAGAGCAGCATGCAAGGGACAACTAACTAACATTGGGACACTTTTATGGTACTTAGCAGCAAATACACCAAGCATGAAATGTTACAGCTAGCATGCAAGGGACAGCTAGCATGCAACAACAAGCATGCTAAAGACAACAAGCATGCTAGGGACAACAAGCAAGAAAGGGACAACAAGCAAGCAAGGTGCAGCTAGAGCATAGGTCAGTGTGACAACATGGTGTATCAATGGCACATAATGTAGTACAATAATGGGTATAGTCATGATTAATTAAGCGTGATGAGATGCAACATAGTGATGATGGGTGCAACGTGGTGTAGCGCGGTGAGGTGCAACATGATGACGAAATGCAGCACAACGATAGGTGAAGGAGTCACCTTGGAGAATCAGTTGAAGCAAAATGTCTTCAACTGATCTCATATATCATCTTCTTAGAGATGATCTATGCTCTTATCTAGATAAGTCAAAGTGTTGGCTTCCATTGTAAATGTACTATCTCTCTCTTTGCTGAACTATTGAAGAACATATAAGAAGAATTGATCAAGGGTTTCCCCACATTGGGGTTTGTCCCTAGCTAGTGCCACATCTTGTGTCCTCTTATCTTGGCTTGTCTTCTGCGATTTATGTTTATGTTCTATCTGAAGTTTACTTTAATGCTGATGTGATTGCTAATCTAAAAAAGATATTGAGCTAACTGTGAAAATTGAAATAAATTTCTCTAAGCATAGAACATACCTAAAATTAACATGATACATAGCTGAGGTGAAGACAATGCCCAAGCAAGAGTGAAAGAGAAATCAACGAAGACAGTTGGGAAAGGACAAAAGGATCCATGGATTCCTCATCCCTCTTCAAATTCACTGAGGGTGAAGTCGAAGCAGAGAATATTATCAGGATGGTGCAATAGAATTTTCTGATGGCCTACCTAAAGATCACTTCATTGGGAAGTCTGGATCTAAGGGTGGAAGGAAAGGCAAATGCCTTGGTTGCAATAAGTTTGGCCATTATGCGAAGGAGTGTCCGAATGGTAGAGACACATCTCTTGATGAAGATAAAAATCATTCCAGGGACATCTTCAATGATCAAAGGAATGCCAGGTAATGTAGGTCATCAAGGAAATGACCGACTCTTCAAAGAAAGCAAGGAACCCCGGGTATGAAGAATCAAATGTTGTTTTTGATAAGATAAAGAAACGTTATCTTGTATTGGCCCTCTCCTTCCTATTATTTGGGAATCTGGCTTATTGATTGTAGTTCCTCAAGGCACTTCATCGGATAGTAGGGTGCACTCTCTAATTTGGTAGAGATGGAAACAATCATGGGATTATACTTGGAGCCGATGCCACCTATCTCGGAAAGGGTGTAGAGAATATTACCCCTTAATTGAATGAGGGTAACTTGATTCATTTACATAATCTCTTTTATGTACCTGATTGCAAGAAGAACCTGGTGTCCATTTCGGCAATGGAAGTCAAAGGTTACAGGGTGGCACTCATCGATGGAAAGGTACGTGTTTGAAAATAGAATTTTCAAAGATGTTTTTGAGTTCAGGGTTGTATCAAGTTGCAGGAAGTCCACTGGGGACCATATCCATTGACACATAACACCAGAGGTTTGTGAGTCAGATGGTGACATGGATGCCTGAATTCAAAAAGAGCATGAAAGTACATGTTCGAGATGTACCAAAGGAAATGCTTACAAGTGGACCATTTCCTTCATGTAGCAGGTCCGCAGGTTTGGAACAACCCGAGGGGTTTCAAATTCATGATCGGGAATCTCACATATGCAGGTGGAAGAAATCCCTCTATGGCTTGAAGCAAAATTCCCCAGGCGTAGTATGAGAGGATTGATAGCTGTCAAATGAAGCTGAGATTCACTAAGAGTGAAGTCGATCCAAACCATTGTTTGAAGATTGTGGATGATAGACCTCTCATACCAGCACCTTTTGAGGATGACTGATTTCAAACAGGTGCAAATCCTCTCACTTGCAGAAGTAAGAGGGAGTTGGATTCTGGATGTGGAATGGTAAACTGCAACCCCGTGACTACCTCGAGGATCTTAACTTTTAGAAGTTATATGGTGACGATGCCGAACTAGATTTGGGAAATGCCTATGAGTTCCATAAATTCATTTGCATTGATGTTCTTCGTGAACTTCCATCCAGAAATATGTTTTGCATTTAGCATGATGAGATCATATTTGGTTGAGCTTGACTGGATTGGTGCTAAGAATCTTCTGAGATATCTTCGGGGCACAATCTCTCATGGATTGAGATACACTGCCGGAAATATGAAGCTGCAATATTATTTGAATGCTAACTGGGTAGGTAGTGTGGAGGATCACTAGAGCACTTCTCAATGCTAGTTCTCTTTGGGTTCTGCTTTGATATCATGGATGAGCAGGAAGCAGAAGTCAGTTGCTATAAGCATCGCCGAGACCGAATACATAGCTATGAGTATGATCTCGTATGGAGTTGCCTAGTTGTGGAAGCTCTTCAGTGAGCTGTTTCTACATATGATGAATACCATCGTGATCCTCTTTGACAACCAGGGGGGATTCGATTGTTGAGGAATCTCGTATTCGATGATTGCTCCAGTAGAAAGACATAATATATTGCGTTATCTGGGATATGGTAAGTCGACGAGTGAGGAGGCTCCATCGCATTGAGACTGATGTACAGATTGCAGACATCTTGTCAAAGCCCCAGGGAAAGGTCAAATCTGTGACTTTCCCGAACAACTTGGAGTCATTGAGAGACCTTCTTATAAGGGTCCTGCATGTTGCATGCATTGAGCTCTGGGAGATCTGGGCAGCTTTAGGTACTTACTAGAGCAACATACGACCACAGGGCGACTCATCCTCCTTGGGTGGTGCGCTATGTACATGATGACAGGTTCAACCTTCCCTTGTGATACCCGATGACGACTATGGAACAGGATGATTAGTTCTCCTATGGGCTGGGATGATTAGTTCTCCCGTGGAAACTATGGAACAAGATGATTAGTTCTCCTGTGGGCCAGGATGACTAGTTCTTCCGTGGCAACTGTGAAACAAGATGATTTATTCTCTTGTGGGCTAGGATGATTAGTTAACCCATGGCGACTGTGGAACAAGATGATTAGTTCTCCTGTGGGCCGGGATGATTAGTTCTCCTGTGGAAACTGTGGAACATGATGATTAGTTCTCTGTGGGCCGGAATGATTAGTTCTCCTGTGGCAACTGTGAAACAGGATGATTAGTTCTCCTATGGGCCGGGATGATTAGTTCTCCCGTGGCGACTGTGGGACAGGATGATTCATTCTCATGTGGACAGGATGATTAGTTCTCATATCGAGGCATCCTACCCATGTAGTCTGGGACTCATGGGAAGTACCTCTCATTTGATCAATGAGCAGGGAAATGGGGTTAGGGACCATAGTAGTACTATCGATGGACACATCGATATATCTACTGTACTCCCTATGCTAGGATGACCTCCATTAATCTGGGATCAATGAAACTAATCTGGGATCAGTATGAGTGGTTTGAGACACTCTCTTGTGATATTGATCTGGGATCAATAAAACTGACTTCGGGCCAGTAAGAGTGATGTGACACTCTCTTCAGATGAAACTAACTTCGGGTCAGTAGAGAATGGTATGATACATTCTCGATCAATTCTTCTTCTTCATGGTTCAGCAGAGCAGAGCAGAGCAGTGTAGGGCACTAATGGCAGAGATAGTACAGTCAGACATATGGATCA
The DNA here is from genome assembly GCA_000404065.3 of Pinus taeda. Lineage (NCBI taxonomy): Eukaryota > Viridiplantae > Streptophyta > Pinopsida > Pinales > Pinaceae > Pinus > Pinus taeda. The sequence continues at coordinate 209,589 of APFE030927631.1, read as the reverse complement.
GTGGATGGAGTTCTCCCTAGTTGAGAGGGAGTGTTAAAATTGGAAACCAGGGCCAAACTCTATGTGGGTCATCTTATTAATGGAAGCTAATATTTTTCTTGGATCCCTCTCATCGAGAGGTGTAGGATTGATCTAAAGATCATTCGATTCCGATAAGTATTCATGCAGGCAAGAATTTATTTGTGTTATGGGACAATTCAAGGTTGGCCGGCAACCAAATAAACCCCACTTGTGCTCAACGTTTTAGTATAAATAGAGGTGGCCTTCAAGTCATTTTCAACACACTTGGAATCTCTTCCCCTCTACTTGTCTTTGGGTTTTAGTAGGAGGAGAGATCCCAAGGGATAAAGCTGCCCTAATCTAAAGGGCAGAAGTCGGAATTGCCATAACTTTCGGAATTGCCAGGAACTGTCGGGACTGCCGGAATTGTTGGGACTGTCGGGAATTGTCGGGAATAACCGGAACTGCTGGAACAACCGGAACATCCAGAACTGCTGGAGCTCCTGGGAACAATCGGAACTGTCGGAACTGTCGGAACTTCCGGAACTGCCGGGAACTGTCGAGAACTGTCGAGAACTGTGGGAATTGCGGGAACTGCTGGGAACTGCTAGAACAACCGGAACTGCCGGGAACTGCCGGAACTATTGAGAACTGTCAGAGCATCTATCTCCGAAGGAGAGCAACATGCAAGGGACAACTAAATAACATTGGGACACTTGTATGGTACTTAGTAGCAAATACACCAAGCATGCAATGTTACAACTAGCATGTAAGGGACAACTAGCATGCAACAACAAGCATGCTAAGGACAACAAGCATGCTAGGGACAACAAGCAAGCAAGGCACAACAAGCAAGCAAGGTGCAGCCAGAGCATAGGTCAGTACAACAACATGGTGTAGCAATGGCACATAATGCAGTACAGTAATGGCTACAATCATGATTAATGAAGCATGATGAGATGCAGCATAGTGATGATGGGTGCAACATGGTGCAGCGCGGTGAGGTGCAACATGATGACGAAATGCAACAAAAAGATAGGTGAAGGATTCACCTTGGAGAATCAGTTGAAGCAACATGTCTTCAACTGATCTCATATATCATCTTCTTAGAGATGATCTATGCTCTCATCTAGATAAGTCAAAGTGTTGACTTCTGTTGTAAATGTACTATCCCTCTTTCTCTGCTGAAGAACATATAAGAATAATTGATAAAGGGTTTCCCCACATTAGGGTTTGTCCCTAGCTAGCGCCACATCTTGTGTCCTCTTATCTTGGCTTGTCTTCTACGATTTATGTTTATGTTCTATCTGAAGTTTACTTTAATGCTGATGTGATTGCTAATCTGGAAAAGATATTGAGCTAACTGTGAAAATTGAAATAAATTGCTCTAAGCATAGAAAATACCTAAAATCAACATAGAAGAAGACTCAAGGACAACATCAAGCGAGCATTCAAGAGCTGAATTATCAAATCAAAGGAAGCATTGCAGCAGGACATCCGTTGAAGACATGACAACAATCCATATATTGTGAAGAAGTGTCAAGGCCAAGAGTCATCATTGTAAAGTTGTAAAAGAGTCATTTGTAAAAGTGTCATCATTGGAAGAGTCATTATCGTAAAAGAGTCAATTTTCCTAGAGTCGAAAAGGTATTATTGGGAGGTATAGGAGTCTTTGTTGGGATGATGTCATGGTTGGGTTGTAGGTCATAGTGTGATTGGGTGTTCGGTCAAAATCATTGTAAATCATATTGTATTGTGGATTGTTGTTGCTGGCACGGAAATACACACTCTTGTCTCATTTAAGTCATTATAGGGTGGCAAGGAGGTGCTAGGCAGTTGCATGAAGTCGCCTACAGGTTGGTGCCTGTGAACACTTCAGGGTGGTAGGTTGGTCTAGGATGTTGGGGCATCCATTCAGTTGAATACTAAAGAAACCAGGGCGTTGCGGCGTACTTCTAGTGGGAGCTGGAGAATAATGCTTTTATAGAATTCTAGGAAGTTATAACCTTTATTTCAGTTGGGGCTGAAGATTAAAAAAATTATTAGAAAAATGTTTAGTGGTTTTTGACCCGAAGGGGGTTTTCCATCTAAAATTCTTGTGCCTACTGTGTTCTATTGTTTACTATTATTACTACATAAACATTAATAATAATGGAAGATTAACTAATGCTATGAAAGATTTAAAAAGTGCTAATTGCTAAGGAATACTGATTCACTCCCCCCCCCCTCTCTTAGTATTTCCAACAAATGCATACTATCTTTCTCTAGTAAAGATTGAATGAGACTTGTTTAATGAAACTTGTCTTCACTTAAATCTCCGAAGGCTGGAACCTGCAACAACAAGGACAAACAAAAGGATCAAAGCATACTATGGATGAATAAGTTCAAATAAATACTAATTATAAGATCAAGGAGCTATGATACAATGAATGTGAATGATAAGAAAATCATGTGAGAAAGACAATATATATTATATTAACAAATAAGAGGGAGAGATTACAACCCAGGCCTTGATGTCATAAGCCTTCACTCAAAGATCTTCAATCCTTCCTTTGAAGACAAGCCTTCAACCTCAATTGGAAAACATAAGGAAATAAACAAATTACTTCAAAAGCCAACCGCTTCCCCTTTGATTTGCGTTGTATTTATAGGAGAGGAGAAGAGGTTGGAGATCCATTTTCTATGGGATGAGATCCACAAAAATGGGAGCTAGGTTCCATAATGAGTGGGATTATATCAATCAATCTTGGGATGAGGTCCAGACAGGTAGGGGCTCAAGTACATGTTGTTGGGATAATATTACTCAGCAAGGCTTCTAGATTTTACTTTTTATTTTTACCCATGTAAAAAGGTTGTCGCCACTTTTAATGCAGAAATGCATGACAATGCTCGTAGGTTGTAATGATTCAATATGTGTTGTTGTAGTTTGTTATTGAGAAACCTGTGACAATGACTAAAATTAGGGGTTTTTATTTATTTTATTTTATGTAATGTAATCCAAGATTCTTGTAATTCTCAGAATGTTTTTTCTTCCGTCTTTGTAGGGGATTACTAAAAATGGTTCATCAGATAGCTGGAAATCCATATTTGTGGTCATTTTCCTAATGGTGACAAAATGATGTGTAACAACTATATAAAGACAATTCGTCCTTCTCCACAAGGAATCAATTTGATCTCTCTCAAGCAAGAATCTTCAGGCATCCAAGGGAAGAACAAGAAGGATAAAGAGGACAAAGAAGAATGATGAAATCATTTCTTTCTCTCTCTATCTAGCTCGCACGTGTTGAAGTCTTCTCTCTCTCCAATTCACATCTCTTTATGGGAACTTGTAGTTGCAAGGTTGAAATATTCTAGGCATTTGTAGGACCACAATTCTAGGTTTCTGAACATTTAATTGGAGGCTGAAATTCAACCTAGGGTAGATCAAAAGGTATATTTGTTGGATTAGTTTGGAAGCTTGACTTGGAGGGTGTTGACTAGGCTTGACCATATATTTGTTGAAGTTTAATTTGACCTAGTTTATGACTAGAGGTCTACGTGTGTCTCTTGTTGAAAAAAATATTTTCTCTATTGAAAAGGTTGTTGGTTTTTCCCCTTAGTGGGTTTTCCCAAGGTAAATCTTGTGCTCTCTTTGTGCATTGTGATATCTATTGTTTTACTACTTTTATATGATTTAGTTTCCGAAGTATACTTGCTTAATGATATATTGGAAAAATTAAAAAAAGATCAACATCATTAGAAGTAATTATGAGTTTTCAAAAATATTGTACTTATCTCTATTGCACTTGAAAAAACAACAACAATCAACCAAATAAAATCCTACTTTATTGTTGCATGGGAAACCCTAGATTTGTTTGGTGAAACAAGATTCAATGGAAAATCCAAATCTATATAAGATCAATGTATTACAAGAAAGGAAAGTAATTACAAATCAACGATTAATTTTTTTGAGGGGGACACGGGTAGTGGGGAGGCAGAGAAAAGCAATTCTATTTTTAGAAGAAAATACTACATCAATATTTTCATACATTGCATGATGAAGTGGCTTCAAATTTCTTATTCTCGAGGTTGGTTCTTTCCTCCTTTAAATCTCTCTTTGGTGCAACACTCCTTCAAGGCTTAAAGATCTTCCTCCTTTCAATCTTTCTCTAATTAGGAAATCCTTTGAATGAGATAACTTTGAGTAAGGGCTAGGTACCAAATCCAAAAAGATTTATTGTAATGCGTAAAGGAGCACCTTTTATAGGACTAAGTTTCCTCCTAATTTTTTCTTATTAAGCATACATCCACATTTTTACTCTATGGATGATGTTCAAAAAATATTGATCACATTGTGTAAAGGACACCTCTTTATAGGATTAGGGTTCCTCTTAGGGTTTTCTCATGAAGAATAAGTCCACATTCTAAAATAACTTCAAAATATATGTGCTTTGAATGCTCCACCTCTACCATCTCAAAGTCAATGTGCTTTGTGATCAATTTTGACCTTGTCAAATGCCTTGCATGGATATTGAATCATTTTTTAGTGCAATAGTGTGACTATTATGTGAGCCAATTTAACTAGGGAAAGTCAATGTTCGCCCAAATTTCTGGGATATTTATTTTTTCCGTACTAAGTAGATCACATGTATATGCATTCCAAAGTAGCATAACTTAGTGCACACTGATTTAAGGTAGGAGGTTGATAGATGCCTCCTAATGTATGAGGTTAGTTGGGCATCACATAAACATTATGTTTTTCTTTATTCAAAATTGGACTTTCAAGAGTATAATGAAGAATTCAATTGCCAACGAGATGAAGAGTAATCCACCTACAAATAGAACAATGGAATATGATTGATAATACAATTTATTTCATGAGTTAGGCATACTCATGCTTATGTAGAAATCAATTCAAGTACACCATATAAATGGGTCCATGGATTGATAATGGGAAAGACATGTCTAAGCACACCAATATCTGAATACATCTAATAAATTTCCATAGATCAATAGTATAATGTCATTAAGTGGATGCACAATGCTGAAGAAGGTAAGTCCAAATGCTGAAAAGGGTCCAAACATAAAATTGGTGCAAACAATGGCTAGAAAAAAGCCACAAACGTTGATGGTCATTGATTGATTTTGGAACACTAACACTACTTAATACATTTTTCCACATGTGATAATGAGTTGAAGGTCATTGATTGATTTTGGAACACTAACACTACTTAATACATTTTTCCACATGTGATAATGAGTTGAATTTGAAGATGATATAAACTATTTAGTTAGAAACTAATAGTGAAAATCCTTGCCATATGTGAGGTGGTCCACCAATGATGAAAATGGGTATTGAAGAACTAGTATGATTGTTTATGGTGCTAGTAAATGAGTTGGAGATGAATACATGAAGGGACCATTTAGTTAGGGACAAATGGTGATAGTCTATTGTTGAAAATTCGCAACTAAGGGATGAATTTCCTTTAATAAAATTTCATTTTTAATTATTCTAGAGTGAATTTCTAAAATTAGAAATTCATTTTTATCATTGCAACCATGACTTTCCAAAATTAGTAAGTCACTTTGCTTTAATTGGTAATCATGTATAGATGATGGAAAATCACTTAAATTATCCTTTATCGAACTAAATTGTTTAATTTTTAATTTAATCATCAATATTATTACTATTGCACTTATGATACTATAATATTATCTAAAGAGGAATTACATGTCACCTCTCCTACTTGGCACTCAATCATGCCACTTCACATCTCTCTCCTTGATGGAAAATCGAACTCTCTCATTCAATGACACACTACTCTCTCTCTCTCTCTCTCTTAATGGATTCATTCCTCTCTCTTTAATGCTCTTGAAGACCTCTTACACTCTCTTACACACTTTAATGACTCATCATAAAAAGATTCCTCTTACACCTCTTTAATGCATATGTTTCACTTCTCCTTAATGGCTCGAATTACTGAGACATGCATTCTCCTTCTTTATGGCACAAGTCACTAAGGCATGTGTACTCCCTCTTGATGGCATGTGTTACTATGACAAGCGTACCTTCTTTATGGCATACATTACACTCCTATTTTGGCATATGTAACTTATCCTCAAGGTATGGGAGTTACTCCTTCATGAATTTGACCTCCTTTCTCTTCCTATATATTTATGGCTGTCATCCTCTCTACTACTCAGTTGTGCATTGTGAAAGGAGAGTATGAACTTGATAAAGAGAGAACTAGAGTGACTAGAGAAGAATTGAGAGAGAGAGAGAGAGAGAGAGAGAGAGAGAGAGAGAGAGAGAGAGAGAGATTTGGAGAGTAAGAGAAAAACTTGGTGAGCTAAAGTAATCCAGTGTTTGCATAAACTATTGCTATAAGAGATCTTCTTCTTCATTCTCTCATTGTATTTTGTATCTTTTCTGAACATTTGATTTCGAATAGAAGAAAAATTTGGTTGGGTTCTCCCCTTGTGGATTTTTCCCTTGTCATTTAACCTAAACCCACTAGGCCTTATTGAGTTCTTGACTGTCTTCTATTGTGTATATGGTTTATGTTCTATCTACAATTACTTAACTAATATTGCATATTAAAGAATTTATTGGATCAAGTAATTGTTACAACATGGAACTTAAGAATTTCAACATGGTATGAGAGATTTGGTGAAGAAAAAATCAAGAAGACAAGTGTTGTTCCAAACCATTTTATGTTGAAATATATCTTTTGTCCACTTTATTTACAACCCATTTTCTCCTGAAATATCAAGTGTTGTCCACTCTTTTTGCAACCCATTTGCTGCTGAAATATTAAGTGTTGTCCACTCTATTTTATACCTATTTTCTGCTGAAATGTCACTTGTTGTTCCTTCTACTTGTTGCTCATTTTTCTGCTAAAATATCTCTTCTCCTTTGTTGTTGGAATATCTATTGTTGTCCCTTTCTATTTGTTGCTGAAATTTTGAGCAAATCAAAATGTCTTCCTCTTACTTTAAGAATGAAGATAAGTTGGTGGATACTTCAAACTTCTTCCCTTGGAAGACCAATTTGGATGTTACTCTTGAAAAAAATGACGTTCTGGAGTATGTTGAAGGAGAGGTAGCAAAACCAATTGAAAACTCCAATGTTGCTATTAAAAACAAATACAAGAAATGAGTAGTCGAGTATAGAAAGTTATCCTGGATTCTCTTGGAGACCACCTTGTCGCTTATGTCTCCAACTTGAAGAAAGCCAAAGAAATGTATGACAAGATGATTGGAATGTATAAAGTGAACAACTTGAGTCAAATTCTTGCTCTGAAGAATAAACTCGAGGATATTAAGATGAAGAAAGGAGAGACCATTCAAGCATACTTCACCAGGATATAAAAAAATCAAAGATCAGTTGTTAACTTCCGGTGAAGTTGTTTTTGATAAAGAGCTGGTGCTGATTACGCTTGGAGGTCTTCCTTCATTGGGAAACTTTTATTACTACAATTAATAACAATGAAAAGTTTCTACATTTGATGAGTTTCCGGTAAAGAGCAATCAAGAAGAGGCCAAAATAATTTCCATAGGGAGAATTCCCAAGCATGAGGAGGGAGAACCTACTACATTTGATTTCCAAGGAAAGAAGAAGAAAGAAAGAAGAGGCCACCACTATTTGAAAAAGCCTGCTCCTAACAATTCCTCTAAATAGAAAAGAAACTTATCAAAATTCCAATGCTACAACTGCCATAAGAATGGCCACTATGCCCGTGATTGTCTAGAAAATAGAAGAGCACCAAGATCCAACTTCAACAATCATTCCAACAAATCTGATTATAGAAGAAGAGAAGCCTCTTCTACTTGTAAAGAGAGCTTTGGTTCTTCAAGGAACCCAATGTATGATAATAATGCAACTGAAACCTAATAAGAATACTTTCTTGTTTATGTTATTTCTAGTTCCTCTTGTGTAGATTCTTGTGACATCTGGTTGGTTGATAGTGGTGCCTTAACACACTTTACTGGATATAAAGAAGTGCTCTCTAATTTGGTTGAGAGGGAGACTGATTTCAAATTCATTCCTGGAGACAACTCTCTACATATCTTATAAAGGGACTTGGTTCTATTTCTTTCCATCTAGATCATGGTAAAACCTTATCTCTTCAAGGAGTTTTGTATGTACCTAGTCTGAAAAAGAATCTTGTTTCTATTTCTGTTTTTAAAGATAAGTGGAATGAAATTTTCTTTCATAAATGGTAAAGTTCTCTCTTGGCCGATGATATCCAACATGAGAGATACCTTCACTCTGGGATCAAGATGTGAAGGTCTATATAAATTCAATGGAAGATCTATTCATGCATTGATCCATGACAACAATCATCAAAGTGAACTTTGACACTAAAGGTTCACTCATTTGCACTATAAAGCATTATCTCATGTGAGAAATATGGTTTTCAGGATGCCAAAGGTTAGATTTGATCATGATGGAGTTTGCTAAGGGTGGTCTAGTGGGAAACAAGTAAAGGGACCATTCCCTTCGAACAAAAGTAGAACCACTTAGGTACTTCATCTTGTACATTCTAATTTATGTGGACCAATGCCTATAACTTCTCTTGGTGACTACTTGTATTATATAATCTTTGTGGATAATTTTTCTCGCAAGACATGGATATATTTTATGAAAAATAAAAGCCAATCATTTAACATGTTTAAATATTACAAAGCTTTGGTAGAAAAAACTGGAAAACAAATCAAAATCTTCAGATATGACAATGGAAGAGAGTTCACTTCAAATGATTTCATTGACTTCTACAAAGAAGTTGGAATCAAGAAAGAGACCACAATGACGTATAACCCAGAACAAAATGGTGTGGCTGAGAGAAAAAATAGAACTATCACGAAAGTAGTCAAATCTATGTTGCATGATCATAAACTACCAAACTTTCTATGAGGATAAGTTGTTAACACATAAGTTAATGTTCAGAATAGATCTCCTTATCATGCCCTAAACAACAAGACTTCAGAAGAAGTCTTATTTGGAGAGAAACCCAAGGTTGGACACTTTAGGATCTTTGGCTGCCCTGTCTACTTCCACGTGCCAAAAGAAAAGAGGAACAAGTTGGAAGCTTCAGGTTCAAAAGGCATGTTTGTTGGTTATTGTGAAAATTCTAAATCTTACAAACTATATGTAAACGAATAAATAAATATAAAGTTTATCAAAGACATAACATTTGACGAAGATGCAACTCTTGGAAAGGCAAGAGACACTCCTCTTCCTCCTGTTAATCTTGATAGCCAAGATGATGCATTTGAGATACAAGAAAATGTTGAGCCCGAAATTGATCCCGTTGATGAACCCATGGATCCTTTGGTTCATCCTCCATGTGATTTTCCTGCTAAAAGGAGACCTTTATGGATTCGTGACACCTTTCAAGATGCTGATAAACATGCTGCTCCTAGAGGAAATTTCATAGAAAGCAAGAAACCATGTCGTTCCAAGGATATGTTGTAGCCATGAGGAATGTTATTCAAGCCGAACCATGCACTTTTGAAGAAGTTATGAAGGCTCAATTGTGGAAAGATGCAATAGCTGAAGAATATGAGTCCATCATTCATAATGATGTATGAGAAGTGGTTCTAAGACCCCAATATAAATTTGTCGTGTCTTCTAAATGGTTGTATAAAATTAAACATGGTGCTTATGGCAATATTGAAAAATATAAAGCTAGATTTGTGGCCAAAGGGTTCTCTCAGAAAGAGGGAAAAGACTATAACGTAATCTTTGCACCTATTTCCCGTTATACACCCATCCAATTTATTGTGGGTCTCACTGTTAGCCAAGGATGGTACCTTCACTAACTGGATGTGAAGAATGCTTTTCTGCATGGCTTCTTCAAAGAAGAACTATTTGTGGAGCAACCACAAGGCTTTGAAGTACATGACTAGAAAACTCATGTGTGTACATTGAAGAAAGCCCTCTATGGTTTGAAGAAAGCTCCAAGAGCTTGGTATGCCCACATTGATAGCTTCTTGATGAAGCTTGGTTTTACTATAAATAATGTTGATCCAAATATTTACTTCAAGATAGTCCAAGATATGCCTTTGATTTTGGTATTATATATTGATGATTTATTTCTAACGTTGGTGAACTTCCTATCCTCCAGTGTAAGGGGGAGTTAACTTTTGAATTTGAAATGAAAGATCTTCATTTGATGCACTACTTTCTGGGTCTTGAAGTATGGCATAAACTTGGTGAGATTTTCATTTCTCAAGGAAAATATGTTGTCAAGATGCTAGAAATATTTGATATGACAGAATGTAAATCCACGAATACTCCAATGGAGTTTAACTTCAAGAAGTTGTGTGTTGAAGCTACAAGTCATGTTTTGGAAAATCCTTCTGAGTATCAACAACTAATTAGGGCACTGATGTTCTTAGTGAACACTAGTTCAGACATATGTTTTGTAGTGAATACTCTAAGCCAATATATGATTAAACCATCTCAAGCACACTGGATTGTTGCAAAGAACATTGTGCTAAGATACCTGAATGGGACCATCAATCTTGGATTGAAATATACTGTTGAAGATGTAAGACTACTTGGGTACTTTGATGTTGGTTTGGTTGGTAACTCTACTGACACAAAAATCACATTTGGGTGCTGCTTGAGCTTAGGATCTTCCATGGAAAGAAGAAAAAGTCTGTAGCCCTCAAAATGACTAAAGCTGAGTACATTGTTGATAGCATGGCTAGCTCTGAGGTATTAGAAAATATACCTATGTTTGGTCTTCAATAATGTACTTGAGTCATTATGTAATTTACTTGTCAAAAGTATAAAGAAAATAATTTTTATTATTGTAACAATGACTTATTAAAGCATGGGCTTCATGCGTATGATGGAATAATGGATCATCTGTCAAATATTCAATAATTAAAGTTGTTGTTTTTAGTGAGATATTTATGGAGAAATTAGTGGAATGACAGGTGAGAGATTTATGGATGGTTGAGAGAATTATGGAGTGATTTGTGGAGTTATTGATTGAGAAATTTGTGGATTTAACAAAATCCGAGTACCTCTCCTCATGTATAAATATATGCCTATGTTAATGAAATAAGATTGAGTTGGTGTGTCTCCTCGTGTATAAATATATGCTTATGTTAATCAAATAAGAATGAGCTGGTGGGTGAGAGCTGTGCATTATTGTTGAATGTTTTATGCTCTGTAATTTAGTTTTTATTGTAATGTTCCATCTTGTAATTTAGTTTTTATTGTGATGTTCCATCTTTCATCTTTCATTTGATATCAGAGGAATTGCCCCCAAGAATTAGAGAGTTTGTGAGATCTATGAGAACCCTCTTGAAAAACAAAACTTGTGTGTTTTTGCGTGAAGAACATGAATAAAGAAGTGTTGGACATGAAGCAACATTGGAACATGCAGACTAACCAGAAGCGTGGAGTAGGAGCAGAGTTTAATGCGTAGAGTTTAAGCATTGCAGATGAGACCAGTGTCCGAATGACTCTGCCTGCAATGTTTGACCGTGAGAAGTATCTGTGTGTGGAGCTGTCATGGAGAAATTTGTCTGCATGAAAAATTGTTGCATGCTTGAGGTTTATGAATGAATGCTTAAGCATTGGGCGTTGGACGCTGTGTACACTGATTTATGTTTGAGACAAAGCATCGTTGCATGTGTTGTGTCTGCACGCGTTAAATTCATATAAGTCCATCTTCTATTTTTCCGTATGACGACAACAATATTACATTTAAATACAATATGATATGGTGTGAAATTGGTGGAGAACACCAACGTAAATAATTATGAAGAGCACTAATTATTGGGAAGTTTTGTATTTTCTAATTATGAAGACCATTACAAGACCATATACGTTTGGGATGATATACTTTGCATTATTTGTAAATGCAAGGAGTGAATAAGGAGAGAGAATGAGTGGAGAACATGCTTTAAGTATGAGAGGATTAATTATTTCGTTTTAAATATGAAGTTTGTATTTTGAGTTTTAAAAATTGAGGGTTTTTTCTAAAATCTTTCCGAGGATATTTTGGGGAAGGATTTGTAACCGAGTTGAAATTGAGAGTGAGTTGTAATTGTGCATTTGTTGGGTTATATTGTACTTTTTTAATTAATAAAAAGGATATTTTGTGGTGGTGGTTGAGTCCCAATTTTTTGGGACATTTGTTTTTTGTCCTGGGTTGAAGTGGGACACAGTGTGTTCTTTTGCATTTTCTCTTTATCACTCTCTCTTACTTTCATCATGGTTACAAATAGTATTGTATTGCCTAAAATTGTTGGCACAAACTATTTTTATTGGAGCAAACATATGCAGCCTATATTCATCATTAAAGATTTATGGGAACTTGTAACTGATGGATACAATATGCCTTCTCCTGATGAATTCAAAGCATTAAGTGATGATGAAAAGAAATATCTTAAGGAACTTATTAAGAAAGATAATGGAGCACCTTCACTTATAGGCAGCGCTCTTGAAGAATCTATATTTCCAAGAATCAGTGGTGCAATATCATCTAAAGAAGCATGGGATATCTTAAAGAACACATTTGAAGGTGTTGTTGTAGCTAAACTACAAACATTAAGGAGGAAATTTGAAAATGCCCATATGCAAAGTAATGAATCACAAAAATGCAAGATCTTGTTAATCAAACGAGGTCACTAGGTGAAGATGTTCTAGAAAGAAGGCTAATTGAGAAGATTTTAAGAAGTGTTTTGCCTAAGTTTCAGATGGTCACTACTAGTATTATGGTCTCCAAAGATTTAAATACCATGAAAATTGATGAATTAAGTGGATTCTTGTTAACTATTGAAGAGAGTCAACCATTTGAGCAAGTAGAACATGCCTTTTCCGCAAAGCATAAAGGAAGAGAAAGGAGTAGGGGTCAATATCATAATCAGAATCAAAACAGAAATCAACAAAGTTCACAAGGAAATGCATCACCTTCAAGAGGTAGAGGCAGGAATCCCAGCCAGTTTAGAGGAAGAGGCAAAGATGGATATGGCAGAAGAGGACAAGGAAAAGATGGAGGCAGAAATGGAGGAAGAGGAAGAGGACCACAGTGTTATTATTGCCAAAATTTTGGCCATCTTGAAAGAGATTGTTATGCAAAAATGTGAGATACAGAGCGAAAAGGTGCTAATACTGTTGAAGAAACTAGGAATGAGAAGTTATTCATCTCAAGTTTGATGGCACGTAGTGAAGAAAGTGAAGCATGGTATATTGAGTCAGGATTTTCAACTCATATGACATCTCAAGAGGAGTTGTTTACCAAAATTAATGACAATTATTTTGGTAAATTCATATTTGGTGATGATAGTGTTTCTGAGGTGAAAGGGAAAATCACAGTTTCAATACCAACATTACATGGAAAGAAGAAGTTAATTGAGGACACTTTGTTGACACTAGCATTGAAGAAGAACTTATGTTCTGTAGAACAGATGATGGAGCAAAACTACATGTTAATGTTTGATAATAAAGAATGCTTAATCATGGATAAGTTGAATAAAAATGCAGTTGTAGCAAGAGTTGAAATGACTGAAGACATAATTTTCAAGCTCTCCTTTGATTCAAGTAATTCACAAAGTTTGAATACAAGAGAAGATACAAATAGTAAACTTTGGCATTATAGGATGGACATCTAAATTTTCAGAGTTTGGTGTTGTTAAGAAAGAAGAACATGGTGAATGGTCTTCCTTATATCAAGTTGGATGATGATGTATGTGAAGGGTGTATTTTTGGGAAACAACACAAGGAAACTTTCTCAGATAGAACATGGAAGGCTAGATAACGTCTAGCATTGGTACGTTCAAATTTATGTGGTCCAATGGAGATTGTGTCTTTTGGAAAGGCACACTATTTTCTCACTTTTATTGATGATTATTCTAGGAAGACATGGGTGTATTTTCTAAAATAGAGGTCTGAAGTGTTTTCTCATTTTCTTGAGTTTAAGGCTTTAGTTAAAAATCAAAGTGGTTTACAAATTCTCACCCTAAGAATAGATAATGGCGGAGAATACAAGTCAAATTAGTTTTTGAATTATTGTAGGAAGAATCGAATAAAGTGAGAGTTTACTAATTCATATTATCCTCAACAAAATGGTGTTGCAGAGAGGAAGAATAGAACCATAGTTGAAATGGCTAGAAGCATGTTAAAAACTAAGTCACTTGGAAATGAGTTTTGGGCTGAAGCAGTACACACAACAATATACACTCTTAACTAATGTCCTACAAAGGCAGTGTTGAATTTGACTCCAGATGAAGCATGGTTAGGATACAAACCAAGTGTTGCACATATGAAAGTTTTTAGTTGTATTTCATATGCACATGTTCCTAAGGAATAGAGGAAGAAATTGGATGATAAGAGTGTGAAGTGTATATTTATTGGATACAATATTGAAACTAGAAGTTACAGGTTGTTTGATCCAAAGGAAAAGAAGCTGATAATAAGCAAAGATGTTGTGTTTGATGAGAAGGGAGTCTATCATCCAGAACAGGTACAATTTGAATTGAAGAACGATGCAGTGAATATTGGTGATGATTCAAATTCCAAGTTAGTAAAAGAAGATGAAGTTAAGAAGAATCCCAAGTGGCTTGAAAGGGGTCATTTAGAAAGCGGTATGTTGGATAGAAATTTTGAAAGAAGGGTTACTAGATCTCAAAGTTATCTAGTGAATTATGGACTTACGGGACAAGTAATGAAAATGGATGAACCACAGGATTATGTAGAAGCATCAAGAAAGAATGAATGGAATGAAGCTATGGAAGCATAAACGAATGCCTTGGTGAAAAATGATACATGGGACTTGGTCAAATTACCAAAAGGAATACTACCTCTCATTAAGCTAAGAAGCTTGGAATACTACCTCTCATTAAGCTAAGAAAAGGCTGGGAAACCTATCTATCCCACTCATGAATTAGTCTCGTAGTGAGTAAGTCAGATTAGTTAGCTAGGTAAGAGCGTAAGCTAGTCATATAAGGTCATAAGCTGCTAGTGAGAATGAATCTCTTCATGGGTCGTAGCTAGGAATCAGAGAGAGATTGAAAGGCCTTAATTG
>APFE030927631.1:73575-180894 GCA_000404065.3 Pinus taeda | reverse complement strand
CAGTATTATCAAATCAATAATCTTTTCATTTTCATACTTAGATTCATATACGCTACTTTAGTTAAGGATACCCGCGTATATACGCAACTGTGTTTAAAGCAACTAGCGTATATCCAATAAACTTATGATTCAGTTAGTTGATATTCAATGAGTGCCTCAGAACATTATTAACCATATTAACAGTAAACAGGTGCAGTAAAATAGAATAGATCATCACACATAAAGAGCACACATGAACACCATGATATAAGGTGGAAACCCAATGTGGGTGAAAACCACCTGCTACAATTTGTTTCTATCTTCCTTTAATAAGAAACTTCTTTTACAATGTACTGGTGCAGTCCTTTACCAGTATGCAGGCTGCAACCTGCAGAGGGCTACAACCCTCTCTCGTTCTCTAGCTTCTCCTGGAAGGGAGATACAACCCCCATAGTTCTTGTACTAGCCAAGATACTAATACGTAGGTGCCAACCTACAATCTTCTCTCCTCCAGGCACCACGTTTCATCAATTTTCAGACTGGATACACAGAAGCACAACTCTAAATCTGAAGGCCACGTTTCATTAAATTTTCATACTGGACCCATCAATATCATTGAAGCTCACAAACACTTAGCAACATCAATACCCAATACTGAAACCCTGTCAATAAAAACAGTCACCAGAACGCAGAGCAGAACCCTGACTCTGCAACACTGTTCAGAACCAATTGTATCATCAAAATCATGCATTAAAGTGCATACGCTACTTGGACAAACCGAACCCGCGTACATACGCGCTTTTACCAAAGCAAACCCGCGTATAGATCTAGAAATATTCAATCATGACTTGAAGTGATTTCAAACTTAAGTTATACCCGGTTCAGAACATTACTTGCGTCAGTATATAGATCTAGAATAAAAATAATCAATCATATAGAGATAGTTCATTTCAAACCATTTGATCCTGATCTATCCTTAGATCTTGTTCTCCATCAACCTTTGAGATCCCTCCTTAGCTTAGATCAAGCAACCCATAACCTGCATACTGGATCTCATCCTTCATTAGATATTCAAGTCTTTCTCAATACCCTGGCCTAATGATCTTCTTCTCCTTTTATAGTCTTATTCCTTGCTCAATACCATGGTCCAAAACCATAACAAACCAATACCATCAACTCAATACTAGGGATCAACACGTCTGTCGAGAAGCCATGGTCCAGAAACCATAGGTTCAAATTCCAAGGACTAACCGCCATGGACCAAAGGTAAGTTTTCCAACATATACACGCTTTTCCTTGCATGGAAGTGCATGCATATGCATACGCGACTTCTGATCAACAATCCCGCGTGTATACACATTTTTGTATATAGAGAACTTGCAAGTATAACCTGCGTGTATACCCTACTTGGTATATAGCGAACCTGCGTATGTACGCGACTTGGTACATAGTGAACCTGCGTATAACCTGCCTCTGTACGCGACTTGGTATATAGTGAACTTGCGTGTATACTCAGCTTTCTTCATTCTTTGTAATATGATCATCAATTCTTTGTTACTGACCTATTGCACTATAATCTGTCATCTTGCCATCAAGGACAACACTTGTATCATAATGCCAACAAAGAGTCTTGATAATACTACACCAGAAGAAGTATTCACTCAAGTGTGGATCATCTTCGTATCTTTGGAAGTCTAGCATATATCCATGTTCCAAAAGACAAGAAAAAGAACTTTGAATTGACAAGTATTAAGGGAATATTCGTTGGTTATAGTCTTTCCTCAAATGTATATAGAATTTATATAAAGGAAGAAAGACACATTGAATTAAGTAGGGATGCCATATTCGATGAAAATCAAGATTACAAGAAATCAAAGGATATTCCTATTGATTCTGATGATGAAGAAGTTCCTGTATTTGATGAAGAAGAAGTTCATCATGAGAACTCTACTACAAATGTTGAATAAGAAGGACGAAGTGAGCCTATTCAATCGGTGGTTGTCCCAACCACAAGGAAGAGGCCAAATTGGTTAAAAGCTACATTAGAATATGTCGAAGGACATGAAGTTGCGAAAGGTTATTCAAAGGAAAGTAATAAACCGAAGAGATATTCTGGCTATGCGACATATATGACAAAGTTAATTGAAGCCAAACCATCTACATTCAAGGAAGCTACACATGAAGAGGTTTGGAAGAAAGCTATGTAGGAAGAATATCAGTCCATCATGAAGAATGGGGTTTGGGAGATTGTTCCTAGACCTAGTGAAAATTGGTTGTCACATTGAAGTGGATCTATAAGATCAAACACATGGTTGATGGAAGTATAGACAAGTACAAAGAAAGGTTCATCTCAAGTGGTTTCTCTCGAAAGGAAGGTATCGACTATGAATAAAGCTTTGCACCTACAATAAGGTACATTACCATTAGATCATGGGTTTCATTGGCTACTACAATGGGTTGGAATATCCATCAAATGAATGTTAAGACCACATTTATAAATGAGACCATTGATGAGGAAGTGTAATAACCCAAGGTATTTGAAGTGAATAACATGGATTCTCATGTTTGTAGACTTAAGAAAGCCCTATATGGTTTGAAGCAAGCCCCAAGGGCATGGTATGCAAGGATGTATGGATATCTACTTAGAATTAGGTTTGTGAAGAGTTTTTATGATTTGAATCTCTACATCAAGGTCTTGAATAGTGAGCCCATCATTATTATACTATATGTGGAAGATCTATTCATCACAGGTGTAGAGTGAAGAATTCAAGAATGCAAGAAGATGTTGGCAGCTGAATTTGAAATGAAGGATCCCTGATTGATGCACTATTACCTAGATTTAGAAGTATGGCAGAGATCTGGGGAGATATATTTGGGGCAAGGAAAGTACATCATCAAGTTATTGTAGAAATTTGGGATGATGGATTCCAAGGAGATGAATACTGCTATGATCACCAATATCAAGAAGTTGAGGAGCTTTGACTCTAGGCTTGTAGACCCTACATCATATCGACATTTGGTGGGTTCCCTGATGTATTTGGTAAATACTAGGTCAAATATATTTTTTGCAACGAACATTCATAGTCAATTTCAATTGGAGCCTCTATTATGAAACACAATAGTGGGATTCTATGGGGCACAATAATAACAATAAGGGATACAATGACAATAGTAATGGGGGAATCACTAGTATTATAGGGACCTAACAACCTCGTCATGATCACTGGATAACTTCCAAACACATATTGAGGTATCTTCGTGGAACTATACATCATTGCCTAAAGTATGTTAGTAAGGAAGTCAAGTTAATTGGATTCAAAGAAACTGATTGGGGTGGCAGTGAGACCGATGGAAGGAGCACTACTAGAGGATGCTTTAGTCTGGGAGCTGCTATGATCTCATGGATGAGTAGGAAGCAAGATCTCATTGCATTGAGTAGTGCTAAGGCAGAATATGTGGCTGCATGTGAAGTAGGAAAAGAGGTTGTTTGGTTAAGGAAGCTTTTGACAGATTTGTTCGAGAAGTCTCTGGGTCCTACTATGATTAATTATGACAATCAAAGTTGTATCAATATGTATGGAGATCCTGTGTTTCATTTGAGGATGAAACATATCAATAATAAGTTCCACTTTATTAGGAACTTGGTGCAAGATGGGATCGTGAAGTTGGAGTATGGATCGACAAATGAACAAGTAGCAGACATAATGAAAAAAAACTCTTCTTAATAATAAGTTTGAATATCTAAGGAACCTGCTTGGTTTGATAGATATTGCTAATTGTATTGATGATAAGAAAGTGGAAGAAATTTGTTGAGGCTTTGCGAGTGAAGCATTGCTTGGGGAGATGTCTGGCCGACACTTTGTGTTGATGTATGCGTCCCAAAGTTTAAAAGGCGGTGTTGGTTGTTGAGCTCTTTTTTGGATACACACTTGTATGTTTGGGTTGGTGATTAGCAAGTAAGCCTGATGGTGCCTAGAGGGGCTGAAAGCTTGAGTCCACCTTATTCTCACTTGGATAGATTTCCCTAGTTAGGAACCTAGTCCATGGAATTGTGGTGCCTCAACTGTTGAGTGTATGTTTGGATAGATTGCCCTAGTTAGGAATCTACTCCATGGTATTGCGGTGCCTAAAAGTTCTTCATGTTTCATACAGTTTGAGATCTTCCATTGTATGTGTACATTATGAATACCTCCCTAGTTAAAAGGGAGCGTCAAAAAATTTAACTATGTTCGGTCTTCAATAATGTACTTGAGTCATTATGTAATGTACTTGTCAAAATAATAAAGAAAATAATTTTTATTATTGTAACAATGACTTATTAAAGCATGGTTTTGATGCTTGGGTTATCATTATATTAGTAAAAGTCCCCAATATGGACTCCTAGGATCAATATTGACTTTACATAGTCACTGTACATTCAAAGAGGCCCTTCTTGGGATTTTGAATCATGTAAAAATGTTTTGTATCAAGACAAATATGAAGTATGTACCCTCCACATCATGTCGGCTTAAGAGAGATCAAGTATGCCTAAGAACCCTCATTTGACCCACAAGAAGCCTATATATACAAGGAGGTCGAAGTCATTTGGAGCATTCATTCTCAACCAAGTTTGATATCTCAAAAAGAGCTAGAGAAGTGCGAAGTCTGTTGCCGGGAGGTCGAAAAGAGTGTGATTTTGGGGAAGTCTATAGAGGAAGAAAATTAAGATTTTGGTGCCTCTCTCTCTTTGTTTCATGGCATGGGTTGGGAGATCGAAGTCTCCTAAGGTTTCACTATTGTTGAAAGCTGCATGTTGTCAAAGTTGTTGCCTAGTCGAAGTTGCTGGAAGGGGTCGAAGATCTGGGAGGTTGACATGGTGTGGAGGGAAAATCAGGTCTTGGTCTAGGGTAAAGACTCTCAAAGAATACTATTGGAAGGAAGAATTATCTTGATTGGGTTTTCCCCTCGAGGGGGGTTTTGCCTTGGCATGTGCCTATATCTTGTGTCTCTTGTTTTGTGATCTTCATACACACATAATATGGTAATTGCTTGATGAAAGATGAGATAATAAAGAAGTAAAAGAATCCAACACACTCACAAGTAATTATCAAGAAAGGAGAATCAAACCCTAATATATTATCTTTGATTTTCCAACATGAGGCAGTATGGCTGAGGAAGATCTTTCGAGAATTGTTTGAGCATGTTTTGGACAAACAAGGTCTGTATTGCTCTCACTCTTTCTGGGTCAATTAAGACACCTGCAGTTGAAACAATATGTCCTAACAACTTGCCTTCTTCTAAAGCAAACTGTGATTTTTTAGGATTGACTGAAATCCAAAACCTTCTACACTTGAGGAACACTTTCTTCAAATACTACAAATGGTCTTGATGGCTGCTGGAGTACATTGTAATATCATCAAGGTATATAAGGAAAAACTTATCCTTCTCTCCCACAAATGCTATATCCATAGCTCTCGAAAAGGTGGCTCCAGCATTCATCAACCCAAAAGGCATCTTGGAATACATAAAAGTGCCCTAAGGAGTGGTGAATGCAGTCTTTTCTTGGTCATCTAGATGTACAACAACCTAATTACACCCTGAAAATCCATTCAGGAAAGACATCACTTTGCCTCCTGAGACCTTCTGCAACAAATGCTCCATCTTTGGTAGAGTCTTTCTTAGAGCATTTGTTTAAGTTTCTGAAATCAACGTAGAGCTTGATTTCTCCACTTTTCTTTCTCACCACTACCAAATTGGCTACCCATTTTGAATATCTGAGAGGTACTATGATTTTGGCAGCCAGTAACTTCTTGATTTCTTTTTTAATCAGTGGGAGAAGCAAAGGGTTTATTGGTCTTGGCTTCTGCATGAAAGGGATGGTGTCTTTCTCTAAAGTAATTTTATGCTGGATGATCTTTTTGTCATATGTTTTTAGGTCACTATACTCCCAGGCAAAGACATCAGCAAATCACTTCATGAAATTGCAGTATTAAGCGCTTTGGTCAGCGGATAGATGAGTGGACAGATTTATGTATCTTGGATGTTCTAGACTCCCTATGTTCTGCTTACAGACTGTAGATTGGTCTTCCTTTTGGGCAACCTTATAAGGCACATCATTTTGGTCAAATAACTTTTCTAATGGAACCAGACCCTTAGGTATATGATTGCTAGGCAGTTGGACAATGTTATCTTTACCAATTCTGTTTCTAAGCTGGGATTGGGGATTTTCTACCAAGGCTTCATTCTCTTGGCCAATTTGCATTTTGGAGAACTTATCAATGACTAGCAGAAACCTATTCACTTCCTCATCATCCTCAAAAACTTCCCAATGCTAGACATTGTCAGGCAAGGATGGTCTATATTTCATCTGAACCTCATAAACTAGTCTAGGAGGTAGGGGAGGGATGAACATGCTGGCAGACACAGGAAAGGAATCAACAAGCTGATTTCTAGCTCTAGGGATATAAGAGATACAAAAATTATCAAAGGAATCTTTGAGTCTCCATACATCATCGTTGTATCCTTTTAGCCTTGGGTGTTTTGCTTGAAACGTTTTATTCACTTGCTGAATGATAAGATCAACATCTCCAAACACTGTTATGTTCCTTATTCCTCTGTCCTTAGCTACGTTAAGACCCAATATCAGAGCCTCATACTCTGCCAGCTTAAAAGACAGATGTGTGCTTTCTTGTTTTGGAGATATCAGCACCACCCCTACTCCCACGGTTTCTCTCGAACATGCTCCATCGAAGAACATTTCCCAGACCTGACTTCCTTGCTCTCCCTCGGCTTGGAATTTTGGTTTCTTTAGCTACAATGAGGCCTTCTGGGATTCTTCAATTTGGAGGATACATGCTCCAAAATCAGTGTCCACAACATATATAGGATGATTGGAAGGGTTCTCATCACTGATGATGTAGGCCAATTGTGCTTCTCTGTACAATCTCCTGCTTTCTTCTCCAAAAACTGGGACAGTGGCATAAGATAAATCATTCTATAATGTACCACCTAGTCTCTTAATCCACCCTCTGGACAACAGCATGCCAAACTTAGGAGGGACATCTGCTACCACAATATCCATCATCATACTTTTCATGGGCAGCTGAGTTAGTGTAATAGCTAAATCTTTGATCAATCCCAGACATTTCACCTTTCTGGAATCAAATGAGAATAAATCATGATATGGTCTAGCGATATCAAGGCCTAACTGTTCCATGACAGCTTTGGCCATCAGATTGTGGCTGGCCCTAGTATCTAGTAGGAAATTGTGGAGGATTTTGTCATGAATGGTCAAGGAGACATAAAATGATGGAGAATTATCATCAATAGGCTCAGTCATTGGGCTAAGTACAACTGCTGGGCTATCATCTTGCAAATTGACACAGTCAGTGGAGGTTTGTGTCGCTTTTAGCTCAAGGGCATCAAGGATAGGCTTTCTAAATACTTCACTCTTTACAAGTTCTAACAGAGGTACAAATATTTTTAACTTCTGGACTTCTAATTCAAAACTGAAAGGGGAAGGGGACTTGTCAAGACCTCTTACCTCTTGATCTGGTGCTTTGAGGATGACTGGATCAGCTGTTGGCCTTTTCTATCTGATGTTCTGTTGCTCTGTGGGGACAACAGATTTTTGGGCAGGATTCTCCTTAACATTGTTTTCTTTTGACCTCAGATTGTATCTTTGTTGTTCACCAGCTTGTAGAATAACCTATCTATCCCACCTTTGACTGTTTTGGTTCTGTAGCAATGATTCTTTGTAGGCAGCCAATTTCAAAAAGGCAGCACTGCCTTTATCTTCCATGCAATGAATTTCATCCTCTTCTTCAAACTGTTCCTCCTCCATGACTACGTTTTGAAAAGGAGCCTTAACTTTCTGTTCTTCATTTGCTTCTTTACCTCGGTGCCAATTAATGTTATCACCTCAAGAAACTCCCCTAGGTTGTATCTCAAAGATGCTCGAGAACATTACAAACTCAACATAATGTTGGAAATGGATGAATGGAAGGAATGATGCTTGTTCAAGCCAGATAACCACTCCTACTTTGCTTGACTCCACACATGCATGAACACCCCCAGACTACAAGGCTTTAGACCACCAATTACTCACAGTTTAAGGATTGGGTGAATATGGAGAATACTGACCACACCAGCAGATGCACATGACCTTGTGATGGTTGGCTGCAACTAGTAAAGAGGTCTGCAAATCTAATTCCCTAATGTACAAATAGGATGACATCTCTCTAGCATTAGGTGAAGAGAAACTTGAATAACACATTCACTGACACATACAAGGTCTTAACACAGAGGTAGGATGCTAGCTCCTCTAATGCTAAACATCAAGAATTCAGGAAAAATGTATAACAAGCACAACCTAGAACAGAATAGAAACGGAAAGTGAGCAATTAACAACAAAAGAAGCTTGTATTAGCTGAAAATGAAGACGAGACGCTGCAAGTATCAAAGCAGTTACAGTCTCCAGAAGTTGAACCTTACATCAAAACAACAACCATCAACCTTGATTACATCTTGTTTCTGGGTATATATAGAATTGAATACAAAGGAACTCGTCCATTCTAAGTATGGGGAGGTCATAATTGACCACCAACCGCTTTAACTGCCTGACAGAGCTTCTGAGTGCAATTGCTGGCTGTTTCCTTCGGAAGGTATCGGGAGGAAACGGGGCAAGATGTTCATGAGTCATTGGATCTCGAGTGAGCAGATCCAATGGTCATCGGGCGGAGGAGACGTGCGGGGACTAACGACCAGGGAAAGCGGTTTCGACAGCGGGTGGTATTGATCGCACCACCATGGATCATCGGGCAGTAAAGGTACGAGGGGAAGCGATCCCATTCAATGCATGACGCGTGGCGACAGAGGACGGGTGAAAACCACTTTTATCACGAGTTATCGTGCTATCACTTCACAGGTGCAGGGAGAGAAAACATTGTCCGATCGTGGCGGATATGACCGGATGGTGTGGATTTGATCACACAGGTTTTTGTCAGATGTGGCGGGGAAAGAGCTTGTGAAGGCGCACGGTCATGTGAACATAGTTATATGATGGTTTAAGCTCCACGCTCAGGGCTAAGAGCAAAAGATCCTTTATGTGGTTTTTAACGGGAGACCCGGGAAATGGGGGTGAAATGAGGATGAGTGAGCTGAAGGGAAGGGTGAGCATAACTGGTATGGGCTTCTTCTGAGTAAAATCAAGGACCGACCTTACTCCGACTCCTTGAATATCAACAACCTGTAGTAGAGCTAACAGGACAAAAGGAGCAAGTAGTTTCTACCATGGCCAAGAGAAAGGGTAAATGTAGCAAGTTTGGTCCACGAAGAACAAAAAACAAAGACATGTCCCAAATCCAATGTTTTGGATGTCAAGAATATGGACACTACAAAATGAATTGTCCTAAGCTTAAGAAGGACAACAACAACAAAATAAAGATGGAAGAAGCTCATATAAATCAAGAAGTGAAAGAAGAAGGAAAGAAGAAAAAGAAGAAAGATCCTCTGGATCTCTACTATGACTAGGTCAAACTCTTTACTTCTAGACTTATTTCAAAGTTTTGAGTAGTATAGGAGCATGTAGGAATAGAATAAAATTGCATGGCTAGAAACATCCTCTAGAATCTAGAAGCAAGATGTACATAGAGTTCTAGATACTCATGAATATGTAGCATTTATGATAAGAACAAAAATGCATGAGTGGAAATATATTCTAGAATATAGGAGCATGACAGATATAGCTCAAGATATTCATGTAGAAAAAGCATAGCTAGTATAGGACCTCATCCACGATGAAAGGAAAATTGATCATGATTAAGAATCCTAGAAGACCACCATCATCAAAAAGAAAAGAAACATTTGCAAGGAAAGGATCTTTACGATCCTATGATGTAATCCCTAAAAGAAGGTTCATGGACCAAAGAAGATGTCTCATTGGGAATCCCATTCATGGGTTTCAAGAAAAGGATGATATGCAGGCAAGCTAAGATGAAGCAAGAAGGGCCACACCAATGACAACCAAATGATGCTAAGATGATCAAAGGAGAATCACGATGAGCTATGTATGCATCAAAGTTAAATCATGTTATCATTTGTACATTATTGAGTCACAGGAATAATTCTTTAACATGATCAAGTATGAAATAATCTCTTTCACCAAGAACATGCTCAAATGCATGTAATACAATGCAATGAAGGTCAACAAAGTATATGCTCACATAAGGAGTATAAGATTGCTGACTAAGAAGCAAGAAGAAATGATGAGAAGTCCAGGAAGAAAACAATGAAGGAATGCTCTCACAGGAAACATAAGATGGTTGACCTATCTATCTAAGAAGAGGAAAATGAAGAAAGAGATCAAGCATGTGAAGAACAACATGATCGCCGAGAATCATTATCTGATAAGGTACTGTGAAGATATCTCCTGAAAGAAGGCAAGATAACTCTGATAAAGGAAGGAAGGATCCTTGATACCAATGAAGGCCTTGGAGATATAAAAGATGCATATAATTGATTCTACTTTAAAAATATTCCATGACGAAGAAGCCATCCAAAAAAAGAAAAAGCAATGTTGAAGCAATATCAGGATGAAGTCATAATGGGCTACTAGGTCAAAGCATGTAAACAAACAAGTAGAATGAAGCATCCATGAGAAGAATATTCCTAAGCATGGACAAGATGAAAAAGGAGTAGCCAAGATGACAAGAAAACCTGATGTATGACATGAAAGCCACTTTCCACTAAGGAAGTAATGATGTGACAAACCAAGAAGGAAAGTGATCGATGGATGGTGCACTACATAGAAGAAGTTCAGACAAAGACTTCATGACATCAAAGAAAGGAAGGAGTTCAAGCAATTGAAGGACCCATAAAGAAGTTGTTGATGAATGAATGAGTCCTTAGTTAAGAGGGAGTTCTGAGAATTCCCTCATCAAGAGGGAGTTTTGGATCACCCCTAATTACAAAGGAGTGACATTTGTGTTTTCCATCTCATGGGTCATGCACTAGACTAGGATTAACAACTATAAGTCTAGATGAAGGCAATGAATAGAAATGTAAACACAATATAGACACTACATTCTTGTCTTCAATTGGGAAGAAATAATGGGAGGATTGGGTAATCATCTGACATCCGATAGTCTTTGAGGTTGTGTAAGCTGTTGTCACTCACTGCATTATGGGTTTCAATTGGTCAAGGTTGCCCGATAGAAGTGAATTTAAAGCCATTTTTCAAGCCACAAAAGCCATCAGACCTTAACTAGAACCTCCCCATTGCCAAGTGCTCAGAAAACTCTTTCCAACGGTATATGGAAGTCCAAAAATGGACTTGTAGAGCAAAAGATAAATCATTTTGAAGATTACCTTTGAAAAGCCCAGTTGATAGAGGAAAATGACTAAGAGTAGAAGACAAATCGCAATTGGAGGTCTGAGGCCGATTGCACTCGCAAATCGGGCTTGCTGGCAGGTAAGGAGCACTAGAGGAAATAGAAATAGTGATTCACTGATCGTCGATATTGCATATCGGCATTCAGCGGATCAAGGCTTAGTATTCATCGGCGATCGATGGATTTTAAGTCCCAAAACTATGCAAGGGGCCGATATTGCGATGCATTGTTAAAAGTTCTGGGGAAGGGCTAAAAAAGTTAACAAAGTAAATGCTCAACAAAACCAAGGTGGGCGGACCCATTTCTCTCTCCTCCATGTGGCATCAGCAATTGATGGATCAATGGGGTTTCAACTTAAAAAGACCTGCAAACCGCTGATATTGCGATAAAGTAGTGCATCACTTGGGGGGTAGCGAAAACTGAATAGAAAGGAAAGCATGAAATAAAAGGGCTTAGCAGGCCTCTTTCTCTCTCCTCCAGAGGGCTGCGTGGTGGCCTCTGATTGATCCACTGAGTTGACATGGCAGCTGACACAGAAAGTACAGATGATGATGTGGTAGTGGGCATGTGTCTCATTTTTGGCATTTTCAGGGGTCCAATGGGGCTGTTTCCAGGTGCCATGTGGCACTACACATAGGGTGACATGTGGCAGTGATGACATCAACAATGACGTCACCCATCGCAATCGGTGATTGACGATCACATAATGTAAATCTTTCTCTTCCGCTAAATCTCCTTCTCGGATGTGATTGCAATAAGAAAAAGGCCCCCTCGGATGCGATGTTCCATAGGCTACATTGCATAAAGATCTCGCTTCTGGACTGTCAGCTCGTGCTAAGGAAAAGGGTAAAGGGGTCTCCCTATTCATGGTTGCGATTGCAATAACAAAGGAATAAGGCCTCCGCACAACTGTTGTGAGCTGTAGTGCTCAAAGGACTAAGCCCTTAGTTCCTACCCCTAGTCATATGAAAATATACAAAAGGGGCTGAAAGCATAGGGGCTAAGGGGAAAATTAAAAGCGCCCGCCTGTTTCGTCAATTTTTAGTGTTTAAAGGCCCATGACTGAAACAATTGGTTGTCACACTTCAACGATGCACAGATAGTGCAGGACAGAGGGAAAAAGGGCGTGATGGGTTGGAAGTTAAGGCAGACAGTGACCAGGAACCGACCAAGAGAGGATTAACCATGACTTAGCGAGACCACGCTAGGACCAAAGGCCAGTAAAGAAGAGTGGCATGAAGATATTTCCAAAAACCATCATTTCAATTTCGATGGATTAATTCTGTTTTGTTTTGTTTCGGTTTTGTTTGTTTGTTTGTTTGTTTGTTTTTGCTTTTTATTTGTTTGTTTGTTTTGTTTTTGTTTTTGTTTTTGTTTTTGTTTTTTTTTGTTTTTTTGTTTTTTTGTTTTTTTGTTTTTGTTTTTGTTTTTGTTTTTGTTTTTGTTTTTGTTTTTGTTTTTGTTTTTGTTTCTTTTGTTTCTTTTGTTTCTTTTGTTTTTTTGTTTTGTTTGTTTTGTTTGTTTGTTTGTTTGTTTGTTTGTTTGTTTTGTTTTGTTTGTTTTTTTTCCCTGGTGGTTCACATTAATTTTGTTTTGTTGTTTTGGTCACTGTATCGTTATTCTGTTTTTCTTTCAAGGAAGGAATCTCCCTGCTGTAATAGTTAGAGGATTCATGCTAAGACACCCATCCATATAGACAACTGTAACTTCAGCTTGAAACATATTTTCTGTAACTGAATTTCTTGCCCTCCCTCTCATTATAAAAGGGAGGAAGAAACATTGAAGAAAGGTTTTGAATTCTAGGAAAAGAATGTATGTGCTTCTGAAGTTGTAAGGATTCTAGATCTACATCTTTCTTAATATGAATGAAACAATGGTGATTCCCATGTTCGAGTATTACAGTACGTTGTTTCTCTGTTAAACTTCCATTATGTTTGCACTTCCTCTCTGATTTCAAGAAATTGTAGCTGCCAGAAATATCTCTTATATTCTTATAGATTCATTGGTGTTAACTAGTTAATACATATGCTTGTATGCAAGTCTGAGATTATATCTTTAAATGTGCGCTTCTTGAAATCATAGAAATCACTCTTCTTACATCCACTTGTCTATCTTTAGCTCAGATAAATATAGAACTCTTGATGTTTCAAGTTCTATGTGATGAGTTATTATTCTCTTTCTCTTCTTTCATTATCCTACAAAATTTGATTAAATTGTAAGTCCTTGATTGCTCGGCCTCCACTTGTTTTTGCCTTATTCTTGTGAGTTGTATATGTGAAAGGATACCAGAAATAAATGGCTTATATCCTTGGATGAAGGAACCAACCCATGTTGATATGTGTATATTTGTATATTTTTAATTACTATGTGTGGAAGATGCATATGATGCTTTCGGTTTCTTAACGATCATACGAGATACAAAGAATTTAGATGTGCCCAGGCACTGGTCTTGTAAGTAATCCAAGGTTGTCTATGGGAGAGACAACATAGGGCATCCAAGACAAGAGTAGGCAAGAGGACTGATATTATTTGAGGGTTGGGAACCCAAGATAAGAATAGTCCTAAAAGGTCATACTCAGAGAAAACCTGGGTGGGTATATACCTTGAGAGACAATGATGAATGTGTATATAAATCATTGGTCTCGCTAGCATTGTAGTTCATGGTCTCATAGAGAGATGGAGCTATTAGTCAAGGCCTTGCACTATGACACTTATGATGGATATGATGCTATAATATATGGATTACAAATCCGGTTACATTTCTTCAAGATTGATAATAGCCAAACGCCTTGTAATATTGTATGAATTTCTCCCTAGTTAAGAGGGAGCGTTGAAGGAAATGTAACTAGGTTCAGTCTTCATAAATATACTTTTGATATTTTTATTTATTCAAGAAAATAAATATTATTTTTATAATATATGTCAATGAGTTTCTTGCTCATTGAAATAGGTCTAACATTATTTAAAGTGCTATAGGTGAGTCAAATAGTCAAAAGAATAAGTTGAAGACCTTAAGGGCATGTTATACCTTGTACGTATATGTATTATGGTTAAGAGAATTCCTCCAAGCAAAGTCACAAGAATACTCCAAGCTACGACGTCCTAAAAAGTAGAAATCTGAAGCATAAGAACAGTCCTCAAGTTTACCTACAAACCAGTTGACAAGTCGGCCTAAATGGAGGGATAGTCCTCTATATATAGAGGTTGTCCAATCCTCTATAATGCATTCATTCAAGCTTTGAAATTAGTGAGGGAGATAAATAGAGAATGGAAGTACTAGGGAAGTCTATAGGGTCTCCAAGGACAACGAGGAAGAAGGGTATACAACCGAAGTTAAGGAGACTGTTTCTAGGGCAGCTACAACCACATGTGCAAGGATAAGAAAGGTTTCCAATGGTTATGACAACAGTCACTAAACAACTCACCATATCTCATTGTTTAGGGTTCAAACCAAGCCTACAATACCACTCTCTCAAGTGAAGGATCAAGGAAGAAAAGTGAAGGTAAGAGGGTTGTTCTAATGCCCATTATAGTCATACGTGCGAGGGAAAATGAAGTTGCCTCTGCTATCATAACAACCCTCCCATTACAGTCATACAAGTTAGTTGATTAGTGAAGAGAAAAAAGAAAACATCATAGGAGAAGAGTCTCAACAAAGGTTTCTCCTCTAGAGAAAGTGAAACAAGGTTTGCTAACAAGTTGAAAGAAGAATGAAGTGCCGGAAGAAGGAAGTGTCAGGGAACAAAGTGCATAAAGGATAAAGGGCTTGACTTGTGCTTGGAGGATCTCTTTATCAAGGGTCTAGGTTTTGGCATTGATCAATAGAAGCTTCAATAAGACAAATTCACTAAAGGGTTTTCCTCTCAAGAGAAGAGAGGTTTTGGTCCTAGTAGAGAGCCAACATCTTGTGTTCTTGTTTTGGTGTTTTGGTAGCATTTTGATGAAGTACACACATATGTATTAATAATAATAAGAAAAAGATTAAGCTAACAAGAAAAGTAAAAAGATTCCACAAATTGTTATCAAGTAACGAAGAATCACACTACACCACTTTGCCCTAGATTCTTCAACATGTAGTAGCCCACGGGCCACATGCATTACTTCTTTGTATCCGCAGCCATATTTCCAGACAAAGAAAGAGAACAAAGCAGCCTCACCTCCTAGCTGGGTTTTCTCCCAAAAGGGTTTCCCAGGGAGCATACCTTGTGTATCATGTGTGTGTGAGCTTATTTTTTCATTCTCTACAGTTCTACTTGATTGACTTTTACATGCATGACTAATTATTGTTAATTTACACAGATCTAGAAATTAAATAAAATTGTAATAATGTAGAATGTCAATTTTTTAATATAATATTTTTAGGTTTGTTGTGACGAACTGTCTAGTGGAATATCCATTACAATTTATGGATCATTTGGTATCGTAGCAGGTTTCTTTGGGTATTTTGTGGAGATTGCAAAGATCTAGATCGACGAGGCCGAAAATCCTAAAACCCTAATCATGGGCGACGAATTTGTAAATGAACCTCATGATCCTGAAGCGGTGAGGTTTTCACAGCTCGAAGAATAAGCCATGGATATAAACCGTAATGTAAACCTCCTCATGGTGACCCTAAGTAATAAGATGGGGATATTTGGAGAAGAAGGGGGTTCGAATGCAAAGGACAAATTAGAAGGAGGATCAGGAGATCGGGAAGGCACAGATAACGAGCTGAAGAAAGAACCCAAAAAATATCAACCCAGTTTGAGTGTTGTGAGCCAATCCCTAATTAAAGTGGAAGGAAAGTTGATATCAAACCATACCATGACGAGATCGACGCTCTGAAGCTGAACCATTGGTTGCAACAAATGGAAGTTTATTTCTGTGTCCATCTAATTGAGGAAGGAAGAAGATCTCATTTGAACAACTGAAAATGGAGGGCCATGCACTGACTTGGTGGTAGAGCCACATGGAAACCCTAAGGTTGTAGGGAGAACCTCCAGTGACTAAGTGTGAGTATTTAAAAACCCTCATTAAGTCACAGTTTATTCCATTGGGTACATGGAAGAGCAGTGGATCTAGTGGCATCACTTTAGGCAAAAGCTAGGTCAAAGCGTGCAAGAGTACACCACATAATTCATAAAGATGGCTATAATGTTTGGTATCTCTCCGAAGAACCCACATGTACTCCTCAAGTATTTGGGGGTCTGCACCGCCATCTGCGTGAGCAAGTGATGTTGTTCAAGCCCAAAATGGTGGATGATGTACAGGCACAGTACCTAGAGAACATAGGCTTGAAAATAGTGCAATCAAGTGGATCAAAGCAAAAGGAGCAACAAGACGCTTATAAGGAAGGGAAGAAGAAGTAAAAAGGGGGAAAATATAAAAATGTGGTAGCCACAACACTCCAATGCAAAGATCCTAGTGCAACCACTGCAACATTGATGGCCATACAGAGGAGAAGTGCTGGAAGTTGCATCCAGAGCTAAACCCAAAGTCTAAGAAGAAAGATAATAAGAAGAAGAATCTCATGGCCACTGATTCGAGCAACCAATTTGAAAGAAACTCAAATGTGGATGAGAAGATCATATGTACATTAGTGCAGAAGGAGGTGAATCTGAGTAGCCTTTAGCAATAGGAATAGAAAGAAATGAACATTTTCCATGTAAAGATACAGGTCAAGAAGACGAAGATTGATGCTCTGTTTGACTCAGGACCATAACAAAATCTCATTGCAGCAGATCTGCTCAAGAAGTTGGGGCTGGAAGTTCATGATCATCCAAATCTATATCCATTAGGATGGGTACATAAGGATGTAGAGATGAAGGTAACAAAATAGTGTAAAATTTGATTTTCTATCAATGCTGATTTTATTGACGAAGTAGATCTTGATGTGGTTCCCCTTGATGTATGTGGAGTTGTGTTTGGGAGTCCATACATGTACATGTGTGATGCAATATTCATGAGGAGAGATTACCAGTACCAACTCATCAAGGATGGAAAATAATTCATCATCAACGCGCACAAAGGCAAGTCGAAAATTTCACTGATAAGTGCCAACCAAGCCAAGAAATTGATCAATTCCAACAAGAAGTATGCTTTATTTCTTTTAAGAGAAAGGAAATCTGTAGAGGAGTCAATAAGAGGAAAGGCTTCCCTAAAGGGGTGTACTAAGAAACAATAAAAGAAACAATAACAACAAATTAGAGTTGTTATAGGCATAAGAAGGACGTGTTCCAAGAGTCTAAAGGGTTACCCCCTAAGAGAGAAGTGGAGCACAAGGTCCTACTATTGCCAGAGTCGCCATTGCCAAATATTGGGTTGTACAGGCAATCTTTTATAGAAGCAAGTGAGGTGAAGAAACAGTTGCAGCAGCTGTTGGAACAGGGTGTCATTTGACCCAGTACATCACCATGTGGGTCACCCATCATCATTGTTCTAAAGATGGATGAAACTTGGTGGATGTGTATAGATTATAGGGCGTTGAATAAAATCACACTCAAGAATAGATACCCCTTGCCTAGGATAGACAATCTACTAGATCAGTTGCAAAAAGAAAAGTATTTCACCAAGCTGGACTTGAAGTCTGGATATCACTAGGTTCGAGTCAAAGAAGAAGATACATGGAAGACTGCCTTCAAAATTAGACAAGGTTTGTATGAGTGGTTAGTTATGCCATTTGGCCTATGTAATGCACAACTACATTTATGAGATTAATGAATTATGTATTGAACCCTTTAATAGATTCATTTGTTATTGCCTATTTGGATGATATATTGATATATAGTGCTACCTGGGAGGAGCATATTCCACATTTGACACAAGTGTTGGAAACATTGAAGAACCACCAACTGCTAGAAAATCTCAACTGCGAGTTTGCACAACAGTCCTTGGTGTATTTGAGATATGTGATTGGTGGAGGAGAATTGAAGATAGATCCCTACAAGATGGAGGCCATCATGAAATGGATGGTGATTACTAACGTTACTAAGGTTAGGAGTTTCATTGGAGTAGCACAATACCTAAGGAAATTCATAGCCTCGTTTTCAGTAGCAGCACCGCTCCATGCCATAAAAAAAAATTGACAAGATTTTCCAATGGGGAAAAGGGCAGCAGAAGGATTTTGATGAGTTAAAGAGGAAGATAAGTGAAGCACCGGTTTTGGAATTGCCAAACTTTCAACAAACCTTTGAAGTGGAGACAGATGCAAGTGGGTATGCTATGGGAGTTGTCTTGATGCAAGGAGGAAGACTCATTTTCTACCATTCTACAGTATTTAATGGGGCAGTTCTTAACTACCCTACCTATGATAAGGAGATGTATGCCATGGTGCAAGCTTTTAAGAAGTGGAAGCCCTATTTGATGGGAAAGGAGACAATAATCCACATAAATCACCAGTGGTTACAGTACTTGTAGGCCTAGAATAAGCTACAGTAGACCAGGCACTACAAGTGGATGGGTTTTTCAAAACATTTTCATTTCGTGATCAAGTATAAGAAGGGTAGAACAAACAAGTTGGCCGATATGCTTTCAAGGCCACCCACATGATATATTACAGCTTTGGGGACTCTTATGCACATGGAGCCCCATGATGCATACATAGAGGCATATTCAGAAGATGAGGACTTCAAGGAGGTGTATATGTAGTTGTAGAGTCAAAGTCATGTGCATGATGGCGACAACACCGTTGATTACCATCTCCAGTATCGGTTACTCTACATGTTGGATAAAATATGTGTTCCTAAAGGTGATCATTTGTAGCTGATTAGAGAGGCTCACACCTCCAAGGTTGTAGGGTACTTTGGTGTAGGGAAGACCATGGCTAACTTGCAGAGGTATGTGTATTGGCCCAAGATGTAAGAGCAGGTAGGTAGGTTCATAATAGATTGTATGCTTTGTTGTATCAAAAAGCCTAGCAACAGGAAACAAGGTCTGTATCATCCCTTACTTGTACCTACTCATCCTTGGGAAAGAATTTCCATGGACTTTGTGGGAGGTTTACCGACAACCAGGAAGGGACATTACTACTTGTTCGTGGTAGTTGATAGGCTTAGCAATATGTGTGTTCTAATGCCTTGTAAAAAGACCATTAGCGGACAACAAGCAACAAACTTTTTCTTTGGATAGGTCTGGGTACACTTTGGGATACCAAGGAGCATTATTTTAGACAGGGATACAAGATTTTTCAATGCATTTTGGACTACATTGTGGGAGAAGATGGACATGAAGTTGAAGAGATCTACAACATTCCATCCACATACAGATGGGTAGACAAAAGTAGTCAATAGGACTTTGGTGCAACTTCTGAGGGGTACAACCAAAAGAATCTGAAGACCTGGGATGAAAATATGGTATATATACAACATTCTTATAACATAGCAATCCACACTTCTATAGGAAAGACCCTATTTGAAACTTGTTTTGGATATTTTCCACCTTCACCTTTGGATATTGCATATGGGCAACAAGGAGGAGTGAAGGAAGACATTACAAGAGATGCTTTGGGGTTGAAAAATTTATAGAGAAGATAAGGCAGATCCATCTACAAGTACAGGAAACACTGCAAAAGTAGCAAGTGAAGTATAAGGCTAAGTAGGATCAACATAGAACAAAGAAATCATTCAAGGTGGGAGTAGAGTATGGCTATAGTTGAACAAGGAGAGGCTGCAGGGGCCTGGTAAGAAAATCAAGGCTCTAAGGTATGGTCCCTTTGAGATACTGGAAAAAATTGGGTAATAATGCCTATCGACTCAGTTTACCACCATATATGTGCATTTACTTAGTTGTAAATGTAGAGAATTTTAATCTCTATGAGCCTTCCATGCTAGATCAAGAAGAGGAACTGGTCCTACCTTCTGTGGATGATTTGGCACCAGACGCTCAAGTAGAGTTGACAAAAGATACAATTTTGCAGAAGAGGTCCAGAACTACAAGACAAGGGCAAGAAGACCTTTGGCAGATTGGGTTGAAGGGACAACTTCCAAGCAAAGCTAAATGGTACACCAGAGAGAAGGTGGAGGAAAAATTTCCTCACCTCATTCAGTAAACACTTTTGGGGGCCAAAAGACTCCCAAAATGGGGAGGTGTGACTTGAATTGGATCATTATATTGTTTGTCATCCATGTTGATGCATTTGGAGTGGAAAAAGTGGAGGAATCAACTCACGGGATTGTTTTTACCGGCAGGACCCAGTTTGGCGAAATGGGGTCTAAAACCTTCCAGAGAATTTTGAGGCATCAAATGACGTTTTTTGGGGGTAAAACTTTGTGACTTAGGCGCCACACCCTTTCATGCTATTCTACACACATAAATCTTTCCAACGACACAAGAATCATGTCAACCAGAGTTTGTATGCAAAATTTATGCCACTCAGAAGTTGACCTTCCTGTTTTCACAACTATAGTGCGAGAGGATGCCTCATTAGCCCCCATTATTCATGGAAAAGGGGCTTGCCACGTGTTTTTGATGTAAAATATTCTAGAAGAGTCTATTTTGTAACTCTTGTTAAGAGTTGATGTAGTCAAAATTAAACACTAGTAGGATATCTGGCTATGTTATAACCGGGCCACTAGGGGGAAGAGGC
Source organism: Pinus taeda (assembly GCA_000404065.3). Classification (NCBI taxonomy): domain Eukaryota; kingdom Viridiplantae; phylum Streptophyta; class Pinopsida; order Pinales; family Pinaceae; genus Pinus; species Pinus taeda. The sequence continues at coordinate 159,984 of APFE030927631.1, read as the reverse complement.
ATTCCATTGTTTCGAGAACATTTGTTCCATAGCTGAGCAAAGATAGACAAGAGAGATAGGAGGTAGAGCATAGAGGGAGGATCTGTGCACTGTAGCAGCCTACGAGCTACATACATTACTTCTTTGTATATGCAACCATATTTCTAGACAGAGAAAGAGAGCGAAGCAGCCTCACCTTCCAACTGGGTTTTCTCCCGAAAGGGTTTCCTAGAGAGCATATCTTGTGTATCATGTGTGTGAGTGTGCTTACTTTTTCATTCTCTACTTTTTTGCTGGATTTACTTTTACATGCATGCACTAATTACAATAAATTTTAGAGATATAGAAATTAAATAAAATCATAAGAGTGTAGAATCTCAGATTTTTAATATAATATTATCAAATCTGTTGTGACAAACTGTCCAATGGAATATCCATGGAAGTTTACAGATCATTGTGATAATAAGAAAAAGTTAAAATACCTCACAAATTGTTATCATGGTGAGAATAATCTCATTAAATTAATTTGCCCTAAATTCTTCAACATGGTATCAGAGCTAAGGTGTTGAAGTCAAAGGAAGGGCAGAAAAGGAACATTCAAGGATCAAGTTTCGAGAAGGGCATCAAATCAAGTTGAAGGATATCAAAAGGATCAAGATCTACATTGAAGGATCAAACACTAGATCAAAGAAGCAGTCTACAACAACAAGAAGTTTTGTCTCCATAGTCATCATCAAAAGACCACCAAGACCCTCATCAAGTTGAAACCCTTGAAGCAGTCCTGATCTATACCACAAGAAAAGGAAATGTCATATGAAGAAGCAGCGAATCAACCTTATCAAAAAGAGAAACCTTTCCTATTAAAGAAATCCTTTTTAATACGAAAGAAGATCATCCAAGAGGAATCTCTAATACATCTTCTTCAACAATCATCAAAATGATCAAGTGGAAGAGTTCATCTTCACTTGTCAAGTAAGTGTCTTTCATTTTATAATCAAGTTTGGTTAAATGACTTCTTGTGTGCTATCTATAAATCGGTTGGGTCATCGAAATTCCTTGCATAAGAAAGGAGGATAGATATAGTCCCCGAAAGAGAAGTCATTGATGTCTATGGAAAATTATCTGAAGGTCAAGCATTGTTTGAAAGCATGTAAAAGGATCAAGGGACTCATAGGGTTCTTATGAAATTAGTCAAAGGTCCTCTCATCCCTATGTAGCAAGAGAAGAGACATAAAAGATATATATGAAATTCTAGAAGATATAATCTCTAAAATGCAATGAAGAAGGTCATGTCACTTAGACCTGATTAAAGGTATCAAAGAATGAAGAAATATCTTCATAAGACCTAAATTGGGACAACTAGGAGAGATGATAAGAAGATAATCATCATTGTTCTGAAATGCACTAACTAATAAGCAATGTAAAAAATGACAAGAAGTTACCACATTCAACAACATGTGGTCTCTATGTTAGATATAAAAAAGACAAGTTGAGGGAAAAAGTGTTGAAGGTTAATGGAATCAAACATGTGCAGAAAGGAAAGGAAAGGGTCCTCAAACAAGACAGAAAAGTTCTATGGAAAGATTATGAAAATAAAGCTCATATCATGAAAAAGACAAAGGAATCTGAAAAAAAAAAAGGACAAAGGAAAGAGGGAGTAACAGATATCTACTATGATTGAGATGGTATCCCTTAAAAAAGGGTCCTATCATAAGCTTCTGTTATAGATATGACCATGATAATAAGATGTATCATGGCATCATGGAAGCATTAGAAAAAATAATTCATGATATCATCATGGGAATCATGAAGGACAGAATCCATGGCAATCAAACATGAAGGATACAACTCTTTTGAACGTCATTGAACATTGAAGGAAAGAAAGATGTCATCTAGGACAAGGCTCATCATACATCAAGGCAAAAAGGAAACATCTGCCAGATGGGGATATGAAAAATCCTCAAGGTTCTCTGATGGAATCCTCATTGAAGGGTTCACTAATATAGAAAGGAAGCAATTTTTTCACCAAGAACTCCAACTCATGGAATTTATGGGATGATGGTGTGATGACATGAAGCAGATCAATGGATTGAAGATCTTTTCAATCAAGCAAGATGTTGGAAGAAGCCTAGATGACCTAAAGGTAAAATGAGGTATGTATGCTCTTGTTTAATATTATAATGTGATGTCATATGGTTGTAGGTAATATGGATCATTACTTCTATCTTAAGAAGCATGATCAAGAGAAAAATGATCTCCTCCTCTGAAGGATGTAGGAACGCATAAGTCGCACTAGATGAAATCAACATAATATGTCCTCATATGAAGTAGGAGGTGGTTGACTACAATTAAGAAACTCTGATTGAAAACTCCTAGGAATGAAATGTGTGAGGAAAGAAGAGATCATGAGATATGCAACCATGATAAAGGAAATCAACATCCAAAAGACCAAGAAGAAGTGACTAGGAAATCTCCCGGAAAAGATATGAAGACTGATGAAAGCCTGAAAAAGATGGAGACTCTTGACAAAGAATATATTTGGGAGATGTGTCAACATGTATGCAAGATGTTGATACCTACATGAAGATATCATGATGAAGAGCCATCTAGTAAGGTGTGATTTGATTTAATGTTATGTTTTGATTTCTTGAATAATATCTAGATGAGTTCATGCAGGGCTACTGGAACGAGAGTTGTAAGTACAAGTACAACTAGCATTCATGTGGTGGATGGAAATTCATGAAAGAAACATGATGAAGAAGAAGTAGCCATATGACGAAGGTTCCAGATATGTATCAAGAAGACCACTTTCCATGAAGAAATGAATGACATGATGTACCAAGAAGGAAAGTGGTCGATGGCTAATGCCCTACAAGGAAGAAGCTCGACTGAATTTCATGACATCAATGAAGGAAATTGATCAAGTAGTTGAAGGTCCACGAAGAATAAGTTGCTGATGAAAAGGAGAGTCCCTAGTTAAGAGGGAGCTCTGACAAGTCCCTAATTGAGAGGGAGATTGGGCAAGTTCCTAGTCAGAGGGAACTTGGGTACATTCCTTTACAGGAATTGGAATATCTTCCCCAGTTGAGAGGGAGAGATAGACAAAACATTCTTGTCTTCACTTGGGAATAAATAATGGAGGATTGGGTAATCATTTGGCATCCGATGCTCTTTGAGGATGTGTAGGGAATCTAAGATGAGAGTAGGAAAGAGGACCAATATTCTTCGAGGGTTGGGAACCCATGATAAAGAATAGTCCTAGAAGGTCATACTCAGTGAACACCCAGGTGGGTATGTACCTTGAGAGACAATGATGAAGGTGTCTATAATCATTGGTCTCGCCAACATTGTGCTCTGATCTATTATGAGATAGAGTTGTCAGTCAAGGCCTTTCTGTGGAAACAATGTTGGTTACTATGATGCTATACAGATGAGTTACGAATCCAATTCTTCTTATGAGAAATTCTTCAGAATGACCAAGTACCATTATGAATATCTCCCTAGTTAAGAGGGAGTGTTTAAGAAAGTGTAACTAGTTTGGGTCTTCCTAATGACATGATCTTTGTAAACGATGAAATAAAAGAAATAAAATTATTTTTGTATGCCTTTCTAGATGGGTTTCATGAGCAAGAGGTTTATTTGTTAGTGGCTTCCATTGAGAGCCTTAGGATTTATTATTGAGTCAAAGAGTTAATTTCATATGAAGAAACTCTTCTTGAGCCTATGTTCAATGTATTCTAGTCTATAGAAATGTCTAAAAACCCTCCAAAGACAAGCACAATCCCTCTTGAAGAAATCGACCTCCAAACAAGATAAAAATAAGTCATGTCGGCTCATATAAGGAGACACAACGATTCCCTCTCTCCTATCAGCTTATATGCATGACTAAATACTATAAATAGGCGTGTAAGGATCCACATTACGGGTAAAAGTAGAACCTGGATGCCTCTGAAACTTTGGTGGGCAATTACAGTTAGTAATTATAGTTACAAGACTTCACAATTTAATCATGCATCTTTGTTCGTCAAATGGGTACCATAGAGATACAGTTTTTGATCTCCTCACTGTCTTAATGAATACAATCTCTACCTCCTCATAGTCTCGGTGATTACTGTCAACAACTTCAATGGTAGTTTTGGTTGCCAATGTCATATCTTTTCTTCGTGCTCATGACAAGTATGAGAAAAACTCAGTCAAGTAGCCATTTGATTGATTAGATACATTGTAGAGAAGAGATCACCTAGTGTATATATTTTTAGCATATGTCAACAACCATCACCAATGTTTGAAGCACTGAGGAGAAGTCCCTAAGAATTTGGTAATGTGTTGTCAAATTTCTGATTTAGTTTTAAAGTTTGCATCATGGTTTTTAGTTTGCAGTGTACAATTCAAATTCTAGTTTGAAGAATAGATTTGGTTCAGTTTGAGGATTGGAACAGATTACCAGTAGGCTTTCAGTGGCAGTTGTTTCAGGGTAGAGCATGTTGCAGGCTTAGGATCAAACCAATGGATAAGGCTATTGATCTATGGTGTTCTTGACACCTCACAGGGAGGATGTCATCCCATTGGAGCCAATATTAGGGTCCTATAAATTATAGTGATAAATTGATGATTATTTGGTTATTTCTTTTGGGAATCTATTGATAAAATTTAGCCTACAAATACATCAGGTCTTATAGTCTAAATTGTCTTTGTATAGAGGTCCCTATGAGGTCATCATTGAGATGTCATGAGTTAGTGGTCAGAATCCACCCTTTCCATTGCTAAAAGATGAACTGTCCTAAAGTTATTTCTAATAGTTTTGATTTTAAATGGTTTTAATTTTACAAAATATATATGTATTTTGTAAAACTATTTATTTAAAATATTAAACATAAATCTAAAATAGCTTAGAAAACCCAAACTCTAAACTATGGAAGCATATTTTCCTTCATGCGTCACCCAACAATAAATTTTGAATTAAAAAATCCAAAAGTCAAACGAATGGTTGTGACCCCACCCCACACTTAATGCATTAATTCTTCCTAATAAAAAATTCCCTGAGATATGTGAATATTCACATGGAATGTTTTGATGTATTTCAGGGGCGGGGTGGGAGGGTTGTAACCCCACCCCACACTTAATGCTAAAAATTCCTCGAGATATTTGAATATTCACATGGATGGTTTTGACGTATTTCGGGGGGTCTTTAAATTTTGGCTAGAAAGTATATAAACGAAATATTTCATACATTTATGAAATGATTTTTACGAATGGGAGGTTGAGCAAAAATGAGACTCATGTAAATGAGTTTTACGGATAGGAGGCTAAGTTAAAACAAGACTTACATGTGAAATGAATTTGTAGGTGAAAGTAAAAGTGTTATAATTAATGGAGAAACCTAAAGTTAGATTATTGTTATGGTGATGATAGGATTGAGAGTCTAATTTTAGATCTCAGATCCTAATATCTAGGGAGTGGTTCAAACCACCTGATTATGTGAAAGCCTATATGTGCTAGCTTGTTCTCTTGTTTGAGAATGTAATAGAGAGAGAGTGTATTGTATGAGGGTTTATACACTCTCCAGGTATCTCACCTAGAGAATCATTTAGTTAATAAACTCTGATTTTTATCATGGTATCAGAGCTAGATGAAGGAGAGGCCTGTAGGCTAAGTTGAGGAACGCGACATCATCGCAGGGAGTTGAAGAGTAATCACGCTGATACTCTTGGGCACTTCACCCATTTTTAATTTGTTGCATCGTCACAGGATTTTTGTATACCTCGACGACGTATTGTCGCAGGATTTTGGTGTACCTCGGCGACTATTCATGGATCTGAGGTAAATAGTTCCAACGATTATGCTGGCTGTGTTTTTTAAAGGTTGCGTGTACCTGGAAGCTGTGTGGAAAATGGTGGACTACATTTTCTTTTAAGGAGGCTGCCAGTAGAAGGGGGAGATCGGCCCAGCCTTGCCACGCAAGGAGCCTAGCCTTGTTGTGTGAAGGAGTTGGTGGGCGTGGTGGACGACACTGCATGTTGTGTGAGTCTGCTAGGGTGAAAGGAGCTCGCACAAGGAGGAGCAACAGTGGAGGCTGGATTGGCTGTTTGGATAGATCTGCAGACAAAGGAAGACACAGAGGCAATGCATGCCATGGATTAGTGTGGATCGGAGGCTGTGGACAGCGTGAGAGGTGTTGGCACGTGGTTGAGGCCAACAGACCTTCCCGAAGCCTGCATGTAGGAGGCCGACAAAGCAATCCATTTGACCGCCGAGGGATTAGCAAGGATCACTGTGGGATTAGCCTGTGCAGGAGGCTAGAGCTGCAAGTCAGCAAGAAGAGGATGTTGAGTGGATTGTGGTTGCTTTTCAGTGGCTGTAGAATCACGAAGTGGCAGAACACCTACTATGTGTTGGTAGCGTGCAACCTGTTCGTGCCTACAAAGTCAAAGAGGCTGTTGTTAGCGTGGAGGTGAAGAGAGATTTTATAAACACAGTGTTATAAGGCGTTGTTGGCAAACCTGCCATACACCTGATTGTGAGGAAAAATGAGCTTGTTTAGGAGCAGTCTCATTCATGGAGCTGGTTTAGGAGCGGTCGATGGGGTTTTTCTTTCTGTTGAGGTATTGGAAGCTTCTCATGCTTACGGGTACTCAGAGTGGTCTGAATCTAGAAATTCCTCATCAATGATTTCATTGAAGAGTTGCTGAATGGAAGATTTGTAAAAGAATAGGTTGGTCCAACAATGTTAATTGCATATCACTGGAAGGTTAATATTGCAGAGATGAGTCATGAAGAGATTTTTTGACATCTTTGGAGAACTTGGAACACAAGGATTGTCTAGGGCTTCTCTAGTGAAACTTCCTTCTCATCTCATCACGAAAGAACATTTGTTTCAGTATATGATTGCAGGATCTTCAACAAGGAGAAATTGCTAGGACTTTGCCTCAATGTCATCACATGTTTCACATGTCCTATGTAGACAAATGGCCTCCATTTAAATTCTACAGATATTAAAACCTGTGAACACCCAATTTATTTTTTCGAATATTTCTTGTAACATCTAGAAAATTGTTAAAATTATATTTAGGCCTAGATTCATATGCTAGTGCAGGAGAAGTAAAGAAGCGATGGAGGAATCTGGTTGGGTTTGCGATGCGTGCATGACTTAAAATGATGGGAACTTGAACACGTGCACCATGTGCGGAAATCTCAGGCCGGTGATTCAATTTCAGCCGCACAACAGGGTCACATCTGCTAGGAATGGTGGAAGAGGGGCCTGTGTGTTCATAGTGCTACTTGATTTGTGCACTGCATGGAGAAGTAGCGTGCATTGTGTATCTAGATTGTGCAGATCTATGAAGATCTGAGTGCTTGGTGGAGATCTGCGTAACCTGGTGATCGAGCTATGTGATCACTAGATTAAACTAAAGCAACTGTGGATGTTGTTGTGGAACTACATGTGAAGTGATATGTGTGGGGCTGGTGAGAGCTGTGGGATGTTGCCAACAGTGTGAGGAAATCTCCCTGGGTGAGTGGAGTGGTCTCTGTGTGCAAACTTCCTCTAGAGATGCATATTTGCTTGAAGAGGAAACTGTTTGACTTGTCAATGGAGTCATAGAGCCAGTGGAGATAGTTGAGTGTTGGTGGAGAATTTTACTGCGGTGGATCGATTTCCAGATTTGAAATTGATAGAAGGAGAAAATGGGTCTTTAAAGCAAATTGAAAGAGTCTCGAAGAAAATTTAGGAGAAAGCATCAAAGGAGAATTGCAAAATATTGTTTTGTTGAATTTTATGATGTGTTTTAGGTTGATGGTGATGGACCAGCTGCTGATCAAGATGCAGATTTGGAATTTGGTGAGATTATTAAATGGTTAATGCCAGATTTACCGTCTTTTTCAGGTATGTATTATGAAATATGGGCAAATGAAATGAAAACAGTACCATGGAAGGTAAATTTACTGGATTATGTCGAAGATGTTATTAATGATAGTGGAGATGCATCAGTATTAAGTCTTATAACATTTGCAGTAGATGACAACATCATACTCAGCATAATATATGAATATGGAGATATTCTTAGTACAAATTTTTTATGGGATGTTTTAGAGATGAAATATTGTTTGAATGAGGGCAATGATGCTGAAGATATTCCTATATTTGATTGTGAAACTGAAGATGCAATGATGGGTGATGAATGTGTGTCTATCACTGAAACTTGTGATGATAAAAACACATCCATTATTGTAGAACCTAAGAGTTTTCCAGATGCAGAAATCAAGTTTGATGAGACTTATATACAACATGATGAGTGGATCAATTTGATGATTGAAAAACATCTTATTGATGAATTCCTGTTTAGTGAGAAGGAAGGCCTATCCTCACATATATATCAAATGCAGAACATGCTTGCAGCAACAGAACTGAGTGAAGAGGATGAAGGCATAATTATGTCAGTAGAAAGGGATGAAGTAGGGAGAAATGGTGAAATGAAAGCTCTCCTAAAGGAACAGGAAGATGAAAGTAAATGTGGTCCTCTTTATAAATCTAACATTGGTTTTTGTGCAAATATTGGGAGGCAAGAAACAATAACGAATTTTGAAGAAGAATTGAAGTTTCTTGAAGCATGGTTGGAAAAACCATGTCTTTATGAAGTCAACAAAGAAGTTGCAGTAATGAATGGTGAAGACATCATCGTTGGGGTTCATATTATTGACACCAAAAATAGTGAGAAGGAAAATTCTCCTATCCATCCTGCCATAATTTTGAGAAGGGCGAGAATTAGAATTCAAGTTTTCCTTCACAGGGGAAGAAATGAGGTGAAGAGATATCACTACCTCATGGCGAGGAAAGTGAAGATGAAGCCTCATCCACAAATAAACAAGTATGGGCTCTGCTGCAAGAAGACAAAAATGAAAGCTCTGCCTTTTACCATTGTAAGCCTAGTTGAGACTGAGACCAGCAGGCGTTGTATGTCATTTGAGTGTTTTAGTGTACCCTTTCTCCATTAAGGGGGAGTGTTAGAATTAATGGAGAAAGCTAAACTTAGATTACTGTTATGGTGATGATAGGATTGAGAGTCCAATTTTAGATCTCATATGCTAATATCCAGGGAGTGGTTCAAACCACCTGATTGTGTGAAAGCGTATATGTACTAGGCCGTTCTCTTAATTGAGAATGTAATAGAGCGAGAGTGTATTGTATGAGTGTTTATACACTCTCTTTGGAGAGTCGTTTAGTCAATAAACTCTGACTTTTATCAAAAAGGAGATTTACAGGTGTGAATTGAGGTTACAGGTGAAAGTAAAAGGGGAAAGTAAAAATTACTTTACCAAACATAGTAAAACAGGACATGGGTTTTAAAATCCATGGGAAATAAAAACAAGACATGGTTTTTAAAATCCATGGGAAGAGAAAACAAGGCATGGCTTTAAAAACAACACATGGATTTCAAACCCAGATGGTTTATTAAATCATTCAAATAGATATGTTGAAATTTTAATTATGAAATTCGTTTATAGGTTTATTCAAAGTATTTGGAAATATTATTCAAAAAATATATATATTTACCCAAATATTTTGTTACAATAATGAAATATTCAAAAGATGATGAAAGGAAGAAAACCACTGAAATATAACTCAAAGAGACAACTAGTTCATGTGGTAGAGTTAATCGGATTTGAGAGGGAAGCTAGAAGGTTTCGTGAAGACAACTTCAACCTTTCCAAATTCCAAGGCACAGGATCAACATTAATGAACCAATTTTCAGATTTGAAGGCTGAATATTTTCCAACAGTTCCAGATTTCCTGCAATTTTCCAGTGATTGCTTTTATTTTTAGTTTTTATTCAGATTTTTTCCAGAAACTCTTAGATTTTATTTTGTAATCAGTTCCTTTTTGGAATATTATATTAGTTGAGCAGAAAGTCTATAAATATATTGTAATAAAGTTGAACAGGTGTTGGAACTTGTATGAAGAAAGCATACATTTTGATGTAAGTTGTGCATGTACTGAAGTCATCAATCTCAATAATACAGAGAGTTTGTTCTAGGATTCTCGTGTCAGGAAATTGGTGATGTCTGTTAATTAAGGTTGTCATTGATGTCAATATGGTATTGAATGAGATGGCATGTATTCTTGAGATGTCTGATTCTAGATGATGATAAGGTACTTGTTGAACTAACTCTTGTTTAATAAAGATGCCATCAATGAAGATGTCAAGCTATTAATATGTCAAGCCACCAATGAAGAAATCTTAAGAAGTCCTAGAACAAATTATGATATTTCCAATTGTCAATCATGTGCCTTGATTGATGATCCAAACCTTAAGTGCCAATGATGTATCTAATATACAAGCCCTTGATGACATATGGAGGACTATACCTGATGATGTCATACGTGATGGCTCTTGATGACATGGTTGGAGACTACATGATGACATGAATGTTGCACTATTACATTTTGACACTATAATGAATCACTTAGTGACATATGATGACATGGTGGACTTCATGATGATGTTAAAATAATATAAAGACATAGTTGGAGTCATAACAATGAAGAAGCCATTAATGACCTCATGTTGTCCCAAACATTTTTTTCTTTCACAAAAATTCAAGACTAGTCACATTAATTTATTTATTTTCACTATCTTAGAGGCAACCTCTTAATATGATTCCTATACCATCTTTTAGAGCATAATTTTTCCTTTCCAATGAGCTCTTACTTGGACCGAAACTCCAAATAATTTGGGAGATATTGATTTTTTAAATTAGGGATATTAATTTGGTCCTTGATCCAACCTATGCTAGACCTCTCATGTTGACCTCCTTCAAATATACATGTCCCTTTAGATTTTAAGCGAAATCACTATATATATAAAATTAAGACTGCATTTCTCCTCATCAGTTTCAGCAATCAATTTGTATAAGAGAAACAAAAGAAAGAAAGGAGGTCGAAGAGGACATAAGTTCATTGTTTGGGTTAGATTTCAACATTGAATAAGGAACATCAACCTAAAGAACTCATATCCGAAGTTTGTAGACTTGCAGGAGGCAAAGATCATAGCTTTAGGAGAGGGTTTTTCTGTGTTTGGTGTGGATTCCAGGAGCAACCTAGCCGCAGGTCTGAGGAAACCTACAAGGAGAATAAGGAACTTGTCCTAAACAGAATTGGGTATGGATACCTCGCAGATCTAGGCTACTGGTTAGAGGGACAAGTTGCAGACCTGTGATCAACAATAGCTCATGGATCTGTGACATTTCTGGACCCATGGAAATCTCAAAGTTTCAGCCTCCAAGAACAGGCTTATGCACCTAAAAATAATTTCGGACCTATGGCTCATTCACTGTAACACTCGGACCTGTGGCAAAGCATAAAGCTTCAAAAAGTTTCCATTACAGTAGACAATCATCACTTGTGAAGATAGAACTACAAAGAAGCATTTAAACAGTTGCGGATTTCTGCCCTTATTGAAGATTAGAAGCCTGGACTATTAATTGTGGAAAGACCTTAAGCTCAGACTCTATGGCAGCAACCTGTGGAAAAACTGTCATTTGAGGATTTGACAGTGAGATTGAACCTGTTTCACATTTTGAAGGCTCAAGTCTCAGTCTTCTTTGGGCTTGGACTTGTGATCTATGAGGGGCTCAAAACAATGATACATCTGCGTGTAGAAAGACCTTTGGAGTTCGGACTTAGTATATCATCTGATAGTTTTGGAGCCTCATCTACAAGTCTACGGATCTGTCTTTGTTGTAGCTATGAAGGACAACCACCAGTGAAGAGGAAAGTCACATTTGTTTAAGGCCTCACACAGTGATAAACCTTGAGATCACACACCGGTAAAAGCTTAGAGTTGAAGAAATAGACCTGTAAGTAACTCAGACTTGTGTTTTAAGGCTCATTAAGATTATAAGGACTGTGGGTAGTGATAGTTGAATAATGATTATGCCCCAGACCTGTGATCACTCAATTGTGAAGCTCAAAACCTTAAGAACAATCTTGTGCAGTGTGGAAGAGCTATATACATTAACTTGTGATAACTTTAGTCAACTTGTGAAGATCTCTTGGAGCTACTCTTGATGAGCTTGTTTATAGTTTGAGACCTAGACTTGAAGTTCAGTGGTGATTTATTGCCACTGACCTTTGAAGCTATTGAAGACATTCTTATAGACCACGCTTAAATTTTTTGAAGATTTGTTGTGTAGGTTTGAAAGTAACCTTTGAGCATTGGAAAGTTATCTCTCAAAAATAGTTATTGAAGACACCCTTGGAGAGTTCTTGGTGTGGAACTTGAACATCTTATTGAAGATCTTGAAGATAACACCGAACACCATGATACATTAGTCATCATGAGGTGACTTGGAGAATCTGATTGAGTACCCTGAAGGATAGCGAAGACACCTTAATGTGAAGAGATCAAGGTTTTCATTGATGATGTACCATAGATAGTTGAGTGAAGACTAAGCGAAGATTGAAAGGGCTCATTAACAAAGACATTAGGAGCTATGAAGTATAACCAAATACATATTGACAAAGTGAAGCTAAGGGTTGGAGCCTCAAAATGATAAGGTCGGTGCCTTGGAAGATAGGGTTGGAGCCCTAGAGGATCAGAGTCCTCAAGAAACCAAGTCGGAGCCTGAACCAAATATAGGGTTGTAGCCCTTGAGGTTGGTGCCTAAAAATTGACAAGGTTGGAGCCTTGGAAGTCCAATTCAGTGCTTGGCAAATACAAGTTGGAGCCTAGGAGATTGAAGATCGATGTCTTCATCTAGGATTGGAACCCTACATTTGTACTTGATTTATTATAAAGAAGAAACTAATAAAAGAATTTATTCTTATTGTTCATTTTGTGTTCTAAATATAAGTGAGATAACTGGTAAAAGTAACAATTGAAAAGAAATATTGATTCTTGCCCCCTCTCAGTATTTCCAAAAATGTCTCCTCTCATGTGAAATTTTTATTTTCCCAGCTTTCCATATGTTTTTTCTGTCTCTATTGTTTAAAGAAGATTAAGGGTTGAATTTGTTTAAATACACTCTGCTCTGGCTTATAAACAATATTTATATTTTCACTCTGATATAAAGTATAGAATTCATCCTAGCATGGTCTATATTTAATTGAATCTAAATCTTTTCATCCCATTCACTCTAGAAATGCTTTAAAGCTCCAAAAGCTTGCTTACCTTGCCTTGTTACATATGTTTTGTCATTTTTGTATTTGATCACCCACAAACTCATGACTCCATGCCCAATGGACTTTCCCTGCAATTTTCAACCAAATCTTTAAAAACCAAACTCAGAACTCAATAGCTAGCCTAATATCTCAAGACAAAAATCTAAATCAAATAGAGAGATCCCTCTCAGAAGCTAGATGAGCTTGATCCCAACTTTGCAAGTGGCTTTCTGGTTACCTCTGGGTTTCTCTCCACAACCTTGGGAAATTACGGAGTGATAACATTCTGGTGACTATACTGGGGACGAAAGGTTTCATCATCCTTAGGAAAGAGTATCAAGATTTAGATCTGACTGTTGATGGTGGACAATGATTAGACACAAGAAGGCTGAAACATTCACCTGACGACTCCAAACAGTTTCAAGCTGATGTAAAGACTCTACTGGCAGCAGGATCCTAAAGTCAAGATGAGTTCTCAATCTATAAGGTATGCTCCTATGCATTGCATTCATATTCTAGGCTTTCCAAATCGCATGCCTAGAGTAAGTTGGCAAACTTATTTACCTACCTTCAAAGATAAAAAAGGAGATGATGCTGCTTTGCATCTCATTAGGTTTCATATGCACATCCGTAAGTTTAAAGTTAAATTTCATGAAGATTGTCTTATGAATATGTCAATGGTGTCCTTGGAGGAAAATGCACAATCATGGTATGAAATCGTGCCAAGTAATTGTTTATATTCTCTTAGAAATTTTCATACAATATTTTATGATAGATATAAAGAACACCATCCTTCTTTGTCATTGGTCAAAGATTGTTTCACACATGTTGACAATTTTATTGATGGATTGGAAAGTTTTTATGAAGATTATCAATTTATGGATGATGAGATTATAGAGGCTATTCATGAGAGACCTTTCAACCATGAAGAAGATGAAGAATCTGGCTGCTGTGGCACTCATGAAAATTTTCAGCAAGTAGTTATTTCTCCCATGATTGAAAATGAAACAAATGTGTGTTTCAATGACTTGCTTTCACATGAACTTGTTGATGACATTTCATAGCCTTTACGTATTTCAGAAGAACAATAAAACAAGCAACCCAATTGTAATGAAGAAATAGAGCTTACAAATGATAGTTCGCAACAATCTTCTTAGATTTTCAGAAATAAAAATGATCATTCTAGTTGCCTTACATTCCTTTTTTCCTACTTAGTTTTTAATTCAAGATATTTCTTTTCTTTTATGAAAATCACAATTCTGATTTTTTTAGCGTATAAACTTAGGAAAGCCATGATCCATCCATTATTTTCAACAATAATATGCAACAAGTTTGTTCCTTTAAGCTTAATGCATAAATTTCTGAAGAGCAGATTTATGAAACTACATGCACAAAGATTCTCAACAATGAAATTATTCAGGATAATTATGTAGTAGAGAAGATTTCTCTAGACCTCGTGGTGTAGACCTTTTAGCTATTCAATAGTGGCTACCTCAATTGAAAATTTGCCTTCAGGTTCAGATGATGAAGAGTTAGCTGAAGAAGAACAAGTTCTCCTGAAATCTATGGATGTTATAGTTGTGGATGAATTCGTTGTTTCAAATGAAGATGGAAAGATTGATGAAAATATTACTCCCTTTTATTTAGAAAACAATCCTTTTGCAGATCATTAAAATGTAACTTTTCATGTTTTTCAAGATCCTCTGGCCAATCTGTTGCACTCATCAAGGAAAATGGTTGTTCTCATGTTTGTGGATTACGGTCAACAACTTCAGTGGCAATTTGGGTTACCAGTCTCATATCATTTCTTCCTACTCATGAAAATTATGAGTAGAACTCAGTGAAGTAGCCATTTGCTTGATTGGCTACATTGGAGATAAGAGATCGCCTAGTGTATATGATTTCAGCAGGCGCCGACAACCATCACCAACATTTGAAGGATTGAAGAGAAGGCCCTAAGACTTTGGTAATGTATTGTCAAATTTCTGGTTTAGTTTTAAAGTTTGCAACAAAGTTTTTAGTTTCCATTGTATAGTTCATATTCTAGTTTGAAGAATGGATTTGGTTCAGTTTGAGGATTGGAACAAATTACCAAAAGGTTTTCAGTGGCAGTGGTTTCAGGGTAGAGCATGTTGCAGGTTTGGGATCAGCCCAATGGATATGGCTACTGGTCTACGGTGTTCTTGACACCTCAAAGGGAGGATGTCATCCCCATTTGAACCAACGTTAGGTTCCTATAAATTATAGTGATCAATTGATAATTATCCGGTTATTTGTTTTGGGAATTGCTGATAAAATTCAGCGTATAGATACACCAGGTCTTATAGTCTAAATTGTCTTTGTACAGAGGTCCCTAGGAGGTCATCATTGAGATGTCATGAGTCAATGGTCAGAATCCACCCTTTCCATTGCTAAAATATGAAATGCCCCTAAAGTTATTTTTAATAGTTTTGATTTTAAATGATTTTAATTTTACAAAATATATACGTATTTTGTAAAATTATTTATTTGAAATATTAAACTTAAATCTAAAAGAACTTAGAAAACAAAAACTCTAAACTATGGAACCATATTTTCCTTCATGCATAACCCAATGATAAATTTTGAATTAAAAAATCCAAAAGTCAAACGAATGGTTATGACCCCACCCCACACTTAATGCATTAATTCTCCCTAATAAAAAATTCCTCGAGATATATGAATATTCACATGGACACCCTACCGCTCTTAACCATTTTGGGCCCCGTATACCACTTACTACCTACCCCCTCCCCGAAATACCATTATTCCTATTCATTTAAATTGTGGCGGAAATACATTTAATTGAGACTCATGTAAATGAGCTTTACAGATAGGAGAAGACTTACAAGTGAAATGAATTTACAGGTGCAGGTGAAATGAATTTACAAGTGAAAGTAAAAGGGGAAAGTAAAAATTACTTTATCAACCATAGTAAAACAAAACATGGGTTTCAAAATCCATGGGAAAACAAAACATGACATGGTTTTTAAAATCCATGGGAATAGAAAATAAGGCATGGATTTGAAAACAAGGCATGGATTTAAAAACAACACATGGATTTCAAAACAAGATGGTTTATTAAATCATTCAAATAAATATGTTGAAATTTTAATTATGAAATTCATTTATAGGTTTAATCAAAATATTTGGAAATATTATTCAAAATATTGTTTTTCCCCAAATATTTTGTGACAATAATGAAGTATTCAAAAGATGATGAAAGGAAAAAAAAAACTTCAAAAATAGAACTCAAAGGGACAACTAGTTGATACATGTGGTAGAGTTAATCAGATTTGAGAGGGTAGCTAGCAAGTTTTGTGAAGACAATTTCAACCTTTCTAGATTCCAAGGCAGATGATCAGCATTAACGAACCAATTTTCAGATTTGAAGGCTGGATATTTTCGTGCAGTTCCATATTTCCTACAGTTTCCAAGTGATTGATTTTATTTTTAGTTTATTATTTAGATTTTTTCAGTAAGTGTTAGATATTATTTTGTAATCATTTCCTTTTTGGAATCTGAAATTAGTTTAGCAAAAAGGCTATAATACATTGTAATAAAGTTGAACAAGGGTTGGAATTTGTATGAAGAGAGAAGACATTTTGATGTAAGTTGTGCATGTATTGAAGTGATCAATTTCGATCAGAGAGTTTGTTCCAGGATTCCCATGTCAGAGAATCGGTGATGTCTCCTATAATGTGAAATTGTTATTTTCTCGGTTTTCCATATGTTTTTATGTCTCTATTGTTTAAAGAAGATTAAGGATTTAATTTGTTTAATTACACTTTGCTTTGGCTTATAAACAATATCTATGTTTCACTCTGATATTAAGTATAGAATTCATCCTAGTATCCTCTATATTGAATTGAATCTAAATATTTTCATCCCATTCACTCCACAAATTCTCTAAAGATACAAAAGCTTGCCTACCTTGCCTTGTTACATATGTTTTATCATTTTTGTATTTGATCACCCATAGACTCATGAATCCATGCCCAGTGGACTTTCCCTACAATTTTCAACCAAATATTTAAAAACCAAACTCAGAACTCAATAACTAGCTTAATATCTCAAGAAAAAAAATTAAATCAAATAAAGAGATCCATCTATGAAGCTAGAGAGCTAGATCCCAGCTTGATCTGGATTTAAACAGAAACACAACAAATTATAGATATAACCATAAATACAGATATGCAACAGAAATAATACTTCATTTCATTAATTAAAATACTTAAATATGCTTACAACATGGAAATAAACCAGCTAGGGCGATGGTAGCTTTTCTCTGAGAATAGATGTGGCGGCTGCATACCTCTGAATTGTGTTACAATGAGGCTTGAAGGCCTATTTATTATTGAGAAACATGGAAAACCCTAAACATCCAAAACCCCAACCCTAGGAGATGAAGCACCAAACTAGGGGCCCCGTTTTGGGTAAATTGGTACATCAACTTCCCGGGGTCATAACTTTGGCATACGATCTTTGTTTGACGCACACAATACCTCGTTAGAAAGATCTATCTGAGGAATACAACTTTGGGAAGAGCAACATCGGTCCATGAACCCATGTTGCTCCCATTTTTCCCAAAATAACTTCGTTTAGGACCTCAAAATAGCGCTGGAAGTTCAGTCAAAACAACTTTGGAAGTTCAGGACCCGAAAAATGCTAAAAATAGTAAATTGTGCTACAATTAAGGAAACTGAAAAACTGAAAGAGACACTTGTGGGGATCCAAGTGGGATAGGTGGTTGGCTACCAACATCCACCTGGATCATTCCTCCCCCCTTAGGAAGCAATGGTCCCCATTGAACACTCGGTGCATGCGAAGGAATGGGGGAATGTTGTGCTCCAAAGAATTATTTCCCCCAGCCTTCAGACAAGTGTAAGGATCATATCAGAGTGATTTGAGTTTTTGATGGACTCTTATAAGACGTTCTTTCTGCAGATGCAACCAGACTTTTCCACCCACCTGAAACTTGTGTGGTACCTAATGTTGATCATGTCGTTGCAACCAGACGAATGCTCGACCGACAGTGCAAAGGTACCCCTATGGGTGAGGAGAAGATGTCCTTGTCTTCTTTCATGACCATATCCCTCTACTGTTACTGATACGTGGAGGAACCCTTCGTAAGGGTCATGGATGTGGCAACGATCTTCCCCTTACTTTGGGAGCGAGCCAGACAGAAAAATGAATTTCCTAGTCTGAGAGATGATTTTGCTGCATTTCTTAGCAGAGATCAAAGAAGTGGCGGTAAGTGGGGCTACCTCTGGTATCCTGTATAATGAATTACCCAAATAAATAATAACAGTGCGAGGCCTTGACTCATACATAGCATGCGCCTCCATAAGTATGGTTGGCCTAATAGTAAATCACAAACATCAAGAGGTGCAACATCACACAATACCTCATTTGTGAAGGGCTTGATGCTGTAGGGAAGGTGACACTGCTGGCGGACTTGGAGATCTCATCCTTCATGAAGCCACCTAATATTGTACGACAGCGTGTGTGGTGTAGTCGATAGGCTCAACTGCTTCACGACCTTTGCTGAAATGAGGTTCTTTTGGCTGCCACTGTCGACAATGAATTACGACGGCGAACCCTTCACGCACATTTGTGAGTGGAAAATATGCTCCCCCTCCTCTGGATCTTCGGGCTCATTGGTTTGGATCTTGGTGATGGCAATAGTTGCACTAAGCTCCGCGTCAATGATCTTCTTCCCTTTTCCATTCCCCTTGTCGGGTTTTGACTCAGGGTTGAAACATGCATCTGATTCTGAAGCCTTCAACTCGGCCATTAGTGGCTGCTTGGTTTGACACTCATTTGTGTTGTGAGTGGGGCTCTTGTGGTCACACCACTTTCCTGTGTCCTTCAACTTCATGGTGTTTTTATTTTCTTGCGACTTCAACGGTTTGTCTTGGGTCACACCGTCTTGGCTTTGTCCTTTGGTCTTTGGATTCACAAATCCAAAGTCTTGCTTCTTTTGTTTAAACTTCTGCTCGATCTTAATAGCGTATCGGTACGCCGTGCTGAGCAAGGAGATGTTAAGGAATTCCATCTTGTCCTGGATGTATCCATGTAGGCAGCCATGGTATTTGAGTACCAAATGCAGCTCAAAATCCTTGATACCCAACTATATGTGAAGGGTATGAAAAAATGTTTGTGAACTCTGACACATCTTGGTCCCTTCCCTGCCACAGCATGGTCCATTTTTTGTATTTGTCCTCATAGCTTTTGACAGGGTAGTATTGCTCCTTGATGGCATCTTGGAATGAATTCCAAGTGGGTGTGGCTAAAAATAGTGAGCCTGTACCTTCATCCTTCTGCTTGCAGTAGGTTTCCCACTAGTCCTTGACGTGGGGGGCTACTTTAAGAAGAGGGAAAATAATTATTTCCCGACTGGAAAAATCATGAACAGAAAAATACCCTTCTATTAGATTTAACCATTTATTCACGACATCTACATCTATTTAACCCTCGAATATGGGGATTTCAAAGTTAACTTGTACCTTAGAGGGCATGGCATTTCCAGAGTAGTTGCTGGAAGCCGATGCGTCACCCCTGGGTAGCCGCTGAAGGATCTGGGCAAAGTTTTCCATCATTGCGTTTCTTTGTCACTCGAGGGCTTCTTCATGCAATATTTTGATAGGACCTCCTGCCCCCTCGTCTTTCTTTTAATCCACCATGGGAGGCCATCGGGATCTGCAAGACTAGTCTTGCAAAGGTTCGACCAGTTCAAGCCCTAACTCCTTATATCCCGGCCTCATTGGGGACATGCAAAGAAAAATAGAAAAGAGCATACCGCTCTAATACCACTGATTCAGATTTAAATAGAACACAACAAATTACAGATATAACCATAAATACAAAGATGCAACAGAAATAATACTTCATTTCATTAATGTAAAATACTAAAATATGCTTACAACAGAAATGGAAATAAACCAGCTAAGGCGATGATAGCTTATCTCTGAGAAGAGATGTGGTGGCTACATGCCTCTGAATTATGTTACAATGAGGCTTGAAGGCCTATTTATTGTTGAGAAGCAATGGAAAACCCTAAACATCCAAAACCCTAACCCTAGGAGATGAAGCCCAAACTATGGGCCTCGTTTTGGGTAAATTGGTACATCAACTTCCTGGGGTCATAACTCTGGCATACGATCTCCATTTGATGCGCACAATACCTCTTTAGAAAGATCTATCTGAGGAATGCAACTTTGGGAAGAGCAAGATCGGTCCATGGACCCATGTTGCTCCCAGTTTTCCCAAAAAACGTCGTTTAGGGCCTCAAAACGTCTCTGGAAGTTTAGGACCCGAAAAATTGATAAAAATAGTAAATTGTGTTACAATTAAGGAAATTGAAAAACTGAAAGAGACAGTTGTGGGGGTCCAAGTGGGATAGGTGGGTGGCCACCAACATCCACTTGGATCACATCTTTGCAAGTGGTTTTGTGGTTATCTCTGGGTTTCTCTCCACATCCTAGGTAAATTACGGAGTGATAACAACCATCATCTTATTTGCTACTATAGCTGCTCCCTTTGAGCTAGAATAATTCCATGCTTCCTGTTGCGGAATTTGATCTAAAAACCTGTTCCTTCCAACCATGATCCTATGGTCCACCTTGTACACTCCATTTGAGCTTACTACTGATTTATCCTGTTGCTTTGAGTCTATCAACTCAATCATCAGTGCCATATACATGGTGTACCTCTGTGGTTGCTTACTTTTCCTGAACATATAGCTAGGAGTCTCGACTCGCTTATGGGCCTCCTGATTGACTCACTTGGATCTCCTCTTCCTTGTGTTAGGAGTCATTGATTGAGTGGATACCTCCTCTTATCCTAGTCTCTTCTCCTCATCATCCTACTGGTCAACCCACTTGCCAACTATCCGAGACCCAAACTGTGATACTGACTAAGGCTCATTCTTGGGAAATCTAACTTGCTCTTGCTCTAAGGACTCATTCATTTCTCTGCTCTCCTCAATGCTCATATCTCTACTTTGTGCACTTCCTGCCTTATTGCTCAAGGCTGAACCTATCTAAACCTGTAGAAGGTATAGATTCTTCATTCTCACACTTATCTATTTCTTACATCCAAAATCTAAGTGCTTGAGGTAAGCCTTACCTCAAATGAAGATGACATCATAACCATTGTCTTGAAGGATAACTATTGAAACACGGTTCTTCTCCAGGATTGGAACATAAAGGACATCCCTGAGATGGAGAGAGCTACCTAACTCCTTCTCAAAACCAACAGTACCAACTCCCCTAGTTTCATACTTGCCATCATCTCCTAGCTCAATCTGAAAATACATGTCCTTCTCCTTTAGGTGGTTGAAATACTCCTTGTTCCTGGTCACGTGGAAGGATGCTCCTAAATCAATATACCATACATTTTTGTATATTGAGCTTGCCACGGAAAGTATCAATGAGAAATATTTCTCGAACTGAGAAGAAAACACATCTAGCTTAGTTGATGTAGCCACATGATCCTTAGTGGACTCCTTCTGATTAGGACACTTAGTGGCATAGTGTCCAAACTCATTACCATTGAAGCACTTGATCTTGTTTAGATCCTTCTTCTTCTTCTTTCTCTTTTGACTGGACTTGACCTCTGCTTGGCCCTTCTTGCCCTTGGCCTTGCTACCTTTCCTTGCTAGGGAAAAGTTCTCCTCATCCTTTGCCTGAGTTGATCTCCTAGCCCTCATCCCTCTCCGAATTTCTTCTTGAACGTAGTCACTCCATGGTCTTTACCAACTGGGAATATTCTCTCTGCCACTGACTACATCCTTGAAATCTGTTAATTTTTCACAGTATTTTGTGCTATAATAATCACTTAAAACAATTTCATCCAATTTCGTTCACCCCAGTAACAGTTAAGCAGTTATACATAAAACAATAAACAATATGCACAATAGAAGATAACCAAGAATAATGAGACAAACATTTTGGTCGAAGATCGGGGTAAAAACCCACAAGGGGGATGTTAATTTTATATAACAATGGTATGTTCTATGCTTAAGATAAATTTACTTCAATTTTCCTTATTAGCCCAATATCAATTTCTAGATTAGAAATCACATTAACACAACAATAAATGTAGATAAAACATGAATAAAAGGCAGAAGACAAGCACAAACAAGAGGACACAATATTTGGCAAATTCCAGGGGAAAACCCCAATGTGGGGAAACCCTTTAATCAAGTCTTCTTATTATTCTTCAAACGTTCAGCAGAGAGAGAGAGAGTACAATATACAAAATTCACTTGCCCAATTACAATTAAATTTGTCCAGTCAAACTGTAGTCAATAGAATGCTCTCACCAAAAAGTCAATGTTGGTCAAAACAACAGAATTACACCTCCAAATTAGCGAAGTCAAACCCAGTCAAATAGGCCTCCAACAACAATGAAAATCAACCTAAAACAATCTTGAAGAAATTGGTCAAACTTGGTAAACATACAGTCAACCTTGCGGTCAACACTAGTTAAACAACACAGAAAATATCAGTTTCCATGCCAAAGAATTCGACTTCCCCAAATAGAATAATCCCACAAAAATTGCAGTCAAACAAGGTCAATGGTGCCTAGTCAATGATGGTCAAACTTCTTGCAAGTTGGTCAACGCTGGAAATAGAAAAATCGCAGTTAAAATTCGCACATGTGGAGGAGAAGAAGGCTTCCTGAAGTTTGTACGACCCAATCAAATGAGGAGAGAGAAATATGTGTGAGATGAATGATGTCCAAATGAAGTAGATGCACCTTCTATTCATATGCAATGTTGAGGATGAAAAAACATGTCTTTTGGGCTTTTGAGCCTACATTAGTTTGCTCGTTGACCTTGACAATTTGTCCATAAATGAAATAAGTTCATAATTCCATTTGTACATGTCAGAACGAGATGATCTTTAGATCAATCCTACACCTCTCAGAAAGAGGAACCCAATAAAAGTATCAGCTTCATCATATGAGTTGTCCAAGGTGGAGTTTGGCCCTAGTTTCGAAATTTAACACTCCCTCTCAACTAAGAAGAACCCCACCTGCCAAATCATCTGTCAATTTGTACCATCTTTGACATCCTTGTTATACTTTGCTCTGCTAAACCATGAAGAAATAATGAAGAAGAAATGATTGAGAATGTGTCATACCATTCTCCACTGACCCGAAGTCAGCCTCCAATAATTGAGAGTGTATCGTACCACTCTCCACTGACCCAAAGTCAGTCTCCATTAATCCCAGATTAATATATGTTAAATCGAAACTAGGGCCAAACATCACTTTAGACAGCTCTTATGAGGCATTTGATATTTGTGATGGATTCCTCTTTGTGAGAGGTATAGGATTGATCTAAAGATCATCCCATTCTGACATGTACACATGAAGTTATGAATTTATTTTGATTATGGACAAATTGTCAAGGTCAGCCAACCATCAAATTAGCCTCCTCCAGCCTTCAACGTTGCATATAAATACAAGGTGCCCCCTCCTCATTTTGACATCTCATCTCATTCATCTTTCTCCCTCTCATCTTGATTGGGTACGAATTTCTCGACCTCTCTCTTTCCACACGTGCTAAAGGAAGATTGTCTTTTCTAGCTGATGCGTTGACCAGATTTGACTGAAATTTTAGGAGGTCGAAATTTCAAGAGGATGACTTTGACCAGCATTGACCCTATTTGACTTCGGTTTTGTGAAGGAGACTTTTGTTTGGGAAGGTCGTTGTTCTGAGCTCAAAAACTGAGGCAGTTTGACCCCTGCATTAAATTTTGTTGACCATCTTTGATTGGTTATTTTCGAAGTGTTTTGGGCTACATTATCTTGCTATTGATGTTCGAGTTGACCAAGGTTGACCGAGTTGTTTTCGAGGTCCATTTCAGCCCTGTTGACCAACATTGACTTTCTGGTTAGGGATTTCTATTTCTGTTGTTTTGACTAATCAATTTGGGTAAGTGAATATTGTAAATTGTACTCTCTCTCTACTAAACTTTTAAAGAATTATAAGAAGAATTGATCAAGGGTTTCCCCACATTGGGGTTTGTCCCTGGTTGGTGCCATATCTTGTGTCCTCTTATCTTAGCTTGTCTTCTACTATTATTGTTTATGTTCTATCTTCATTTTATTATCATGTTGATGTGATTGCTATATGGGATATGATATTAGGCTAATAAAGAAATGATCCAAATTGGATCCTTAAACATTCTCTAAGTTTTCATGACTGTTTCAAATTATGTCAAGCTTCAAAATCTTATGGATATTGAGCTTATCAGATATAACCTCTAAACACAGAACAACGAGGACCCTCGGTCAAAGCGCACAAATTGTTGGCCCATGGTGACCACGCACTGGCACAAATTGACAAACGGGAGGTCAAATCCAAAAACAGAGGTAGTTTATGATACGAGATTAGTGCTAAAGCACTAATCGTGTATCGCAGGGTGTCCCCCTCAGTGAAGGAAAGCCCCAAGCGCTCGGTCATGAGGAAAGCATAAAACCATATGGAAATCACTGATTCCGTTAGAAGGCGAGTCCCACGCTAAAACGGGTAGGATATTGGAAGGGCTTCAAGTGGTAAGCGGGTTCGACCGAGTCCCGCCCAATGCCATACACTGGGTGACACGCATCCGGTAGATGAGAGGGAAAACCACTCACATCGGATGGGTAAAGGGCATGTTACTTACCCGCTCGATATGGATGGAGACCATAGGATCTGGAGGCTCTAGATCAACAGCGGAGAAATGATCCGATGGATGACTGGATTCAATGGGGAAATAGCCTGAGTCATATAAGATTTGAGGTCCAGCATGACGGATGAGTTGGCAGAGGAATCAGTTTCGCGAGCAATCTTGGAGCAATGGAAATAATGACCGTTCAAAGAGAACTGACACTCAGTTCGTGAGAAAATAAGTGGCCACCTCTTTGTGAAGCGTTACACAGTGATGACGACGCAGAGCAGGGGAATTCAAGCGAATAGAGGTAGGAGATCCAGGGAGCCAGGAAGCGTAAACGAATAGTGAGGGAGCAGATTGGCTTTAAGCCACGGACAGATGAAGA
This sequence comes from Pinus taeda, assembly GCA_000404065.3. Taxonomy (NCBI): domain Eukaryota; kingdom Viridiplantae; phylum Streptophyta; class Pinopsida; order Pinales; family Pinaceae; genus Pinus; species Pinus taeda. Next base: position 134,777 of record APFE030927631.1, on the reverse strand, counting down.
GTACAGGGGGTAGAGAAAGAGAAGCAGAAAGCTGAAAGGCAGGAAATAAGTGAATTGCATAGAATAGAGAAGCCGAGTTGACCTACAGAGCAAAGGCAGCATCAAGCAGACAGAGACAGAGAGATTCTGAGACTCTGTGAAATCTAGAGAAGGCTTGAGAGGTTCAAGCAACTCTTCTATGTATACCTGTCAGGTATTGAGTACTAAATTGGACTCATACCACTGAGACCATTTGAGGTCAAGATTCAGTAAGGGGAGTCTGTGTACTCTAGAGACTTGGGGAATCCAAGTACAATCCTACTGATCATCATCTGTTAAGTGAGACTCAAATTGAGCTCCTTATTGTGAAAACTTTGCTTTAAGACACAATAGAAAGGCCACCACTGAAGGCTAGACCGGGAGACGTAGCCCAGGAGGATTGGGTGAAATCCTTATTAAATTTGTTGTGTTTATGTGTTTTCTTATTGTGTTCTCTTACTATTTCATTGTCTGTGTATTTCGCAATCTTATCAATCCGTTGCATAAAATAACATAGGCACACCCCAACACTTGAATCTATAATACCTTCATTTTTTCTTTGAGGTCATTTACAGGTGATTTCAGATCAAGTGGTATCAGAGCTCATAGTTGTTAAGGTTAGACAAGCTTGTGCTGGATTTTTGTTGTTGAATGCTAACTAGATCAAAGCTTAAACTAGGAGAAGAAGAGTTGGTGGAAACTAACCCGGAAATTGGAAGAGCCTATCCTCAGAAGAAAATGTCAGAAGAAAGTCCCTTAGGACCAGACCCCCAATTTATAGATAGTTTCCTGGCCATGAGGTCCATATTAGAGGAAATGTATAGGGACTTTAGGAAACATGAAGATGAAGATTCATCAGGCTCCAAACAAGATAAAGGAGAAGAAGAGTCTCTCCTCCATGACCACTCAAAAGGAAAAGGGAAAGAAGAAAACTTTCTCACACCACCTAATAGCCCTAAACATAAAAAGAACACATCTTTGATTAAATTAGATGTTAAATTTGATTTACCAATATATGATGGAGAGTTGAATGCAGAGAAGCTAGATAATTGAATCAGGCAAATTGATGTTTATTACAGAGTGCAGAGTATCGACTCAGAGACGAGTAAGATTCAGCTGGCTAGCCTACACCTCAGAGGCACTGCCTTGGTATGGTGGGAAGGCAGGTGACAAGCTAACATGAAGAAACATGGTAAGATTCTTTCCGTCTAGAGTGAATTTTTTTCTGCAATCAAAAAGAAGTTCTATCCACTAGATTACATGCAGCAAGCCATGATAAGCTGGCAAACTCTTCGACAATTGAAAGGGCAAAGTGTACAAGGTTACACCCAAGAATTTAGGAAAAGAGATTTGATTCCAGGAATTTCTTTAGACTCACCTGAGACTCTGTTGAAGTACATAGGTGGTTTATACAGCTACATGAGGTACACTATCCTCATGTTTATTCCCACTAGTATAGATGAGGTATCTATTCAAGCTACGCATCTAGAAGCTAGAGGAAATAATGGGAACCCAGAAGTTGGGAGATCATCCAAGCCCATTGCAAGCAAAAATAAGGAGAAAAGAAAACAAAAATGGAAAGAGAGGAAGGCCAACACTGCACATAAAAGCAAGTCTTCATGCACTCACCGTAAGAAGGATGGGCATGATGATGAGCACTGTTGGATCCTGCATCCGAAGCTGAGACCTAAGAAGTTCGAGGGCAAGAAGAAGAGGACTGTTGCAGCTATTTAGAAAGATTTGGGGTCAGACTTAGGAGATGAAACAACAATTGCAACCATAGGTATAAAAGGTAAAAATTTTGAAGCATCTACCAGTAATTCTGCACAATCCACTAATAATGAAGAAAATGAGAGAAAAAGACATGAGCTTTTCCATATTCAAGTTATTTCCAAGCATCAAAAGGTTGATACTTTGTTTGATAGTGGCTCACAAGTAAATTTAATTTCTGAAGCAATTGTAAAGAAGTTGGGATTACTAACTACACCTCACAAGAAACCATACCCATTAGGTTGGTTAAGTGATAAAGCACAACTACAAGTGACTAGACAATGTAAACATAAGTTTTCTTTTGGGTCAGAATTTGTAGATGAGGTTGAGTTAGATATAGTTCCTTTGGATATATGTGGAATCATTTTAGGAAGTCCTTAGCTGTATGATAGAAAAGCTATTTTCTGTAGAGCTAAGAACAAGTATCTACTCGTTAAAGATGGAATCGAATATATTGTAAGAGCTCATAAGCTCAAGAATAATTATACTCTCATAAACTCAGGGCATATGAAATGAATTGTAAATCCATGCAAACAATTTTTACTGATGGTTGTAAAGGAAAAGAAACCTGATAAAACCAATGTATTTGAGGGTTGTGATGCTGAACAACAAGTTGATTTAGAAAAAGTTGTTTTAGAATATGATATCTTGTTTCAAGAACCTAAAGGTCCACCACCCAAAAAGGAAATAGTGCATGATATTAATTTGCAACAAGATGCTCCATTGCCTAACATCGGAATGTACAGGTTGTCCGCTTTAGAGAATACATAAATCAAGAAGTAGGTGCAAGAGTTGCTCGAGAAGGGGTTCATCAAACCTAGCACATCACCATGTGGGTCTCCAATCGTTTTGGTGAAAAAGAAAGATGGCTCGTGGAGAATGTGCATTGATTACCGAGGACTGAATAAGATAACAATAAAAAATGGTTATCCCCTTCCTCGTATAGATGATCTATTAGATAAGTTAAAGGAAGCTGTGTATTTTTCCAAGTTAGACTTGCATAGTGGATATCATCAGGTCAGAGTTGCAGAACAAGATGCATGGAAGACTGATTTCAAAACTAAGCAAGGATTGTATGAGTGGTTGGTTATGCCTTTTGGCTTAACTAATGCTCCTGCTACTTTCATGAGAATAATGAATGATGTACTCAGACCTTTTATTGATGATTTTTTTATTGTATATCTGGATGACATTCTTATATTTAGAAAAACATGGGAAGAACATTTAAAGCATGTTAAGCAGACAAAAGATGTTTTGAGAAGAGAAAAACTTTATATTAAACTCTCAAATGTGAATTTGGCAAAACATCTTTGAATTATTTGGGACATATAGTAGGGGGCGGTGAATCGAAGATAGAGCAGTCATTGTAAACTAGCCTAAACCCAAATCTGCTACAGAAGTTAGAAGCTTCTTAGGAGCAGCACAATATTGGAGAAAATCATTTCTAACTTTTCCTTAATTGCAACTCCCTTACATGCTTTAACAGGATTGAACAACTTGTTTCAGTGGGGAGGCAAACAACAGAAAGCCTTCGAAACCTTGAAAGAAAAGATTAGTACAACACCAGTACTAGCACTACCCGATCTTTAAATACCATTTGAGATCCAAACGAATGCCAGTGACTATGCCATGGGAGCAGTGTTGATACAACACGGTAAACCCATATGTTATCATTCTGAGACATTTAATTATACAGTAGTTAACTATCCCACATATGATAAATAATTGTATGCATTAGTGCAGAGTGTGAAAAAGTGGAAACATTACTTAATGGGAAAAGAGACAGTTATACATACTGATCATCAACCACTTCAATATCTACACTCCCAAACTAAGTTGCAGCAATCAAGACATTATAGATGGACGGGTTTTCTACAACAATTTCATTTAGTCATCAAATATAAAAAGGGCATACTCAATAAAGTTGCAAATATGTTATCTAGACCAATTATAAATGCATCTACTATACTTAAGCATAATTCATTATTGTATGAGAGCTACATTGAACAATATGCTCAAGATATAGATTTTAAAGATGTATATGCAAATTTAAGTCAAGGCAAACGAGTAGAAGAATTGGATTATCATATTAAGGACCAACTCTTGTATCATTGTGGGAAGCTATGCATTCCACAAACTGAAAGAGTAAAGATAATTCGAGAAGCACAAACTTCTCTAATATCAGGTCATTTTGGTGTAAGTAAAACAGTTGCACAGCTACAAAGATTTTGTTATTGGCCAAAAATGAATGAGACAGTTTCTAGATATGTAAGAGGGTGTACCATGTGTGCTAAAAGCAAGCTCAACAGTAGAAAACTAGGCTTGTACACTCCACTACCGATTCCTTCTCATCCTTGGGAAAGTGTTTCCATGGACTTTGGTGGAGGACAACCTAAATCTAGGAGAGGTCATGACTATTTATATGTTGTTGTGGATAGGTTCAGCAAAATGTGTATTTTGATACCTTGTAATAAACATATTACAACTGAACAAACTGCAAAATTGTTCTTTCAACATGTATGGGTTCATTTTGGATTACCCACTTCCATTGTATCCGATAGAGATTCCCAATTTATAGGGAAGTTTTGGTTGAGTCTGTGGGAATTGATGGACACCAAACTAAAGAAAAGCACAACCTTTCATCCACAGACAGATGGCCAGAAAGAAGTGGTCAACAGGACAATGATCCAGTTGCTTAGAGGCTATTGCAATAAGCATCCCAAACTTTGGGATGAACGTTTGTGTTATGTGCAGCATGCTTACAACCGAGCAAAACATTCTTCCACACAAAGATCTCCTTTTGAGACCTGTTTTGGTTTCACACCAAGGTCTCCCTTGGATTTTGTCTTTGGCAAAGACATAGCAGTTGATGGACATAGTGATGTGGACAAGGCAACCAAGTTCATTAAACAAATCCAAGAGATTCACTAGGCAGTAGGAACAATTGGAAAAGAGCCAAACCAAATACAAGGCAAGGCATGACAAGCATCAGATGGAGCATAGTTTCCAAGTTGGTGATCAAGTCTGGCTGTATATCAGCGAATATAGAATGCAAGGTGAATGTAAAAAGCTAAAGCCAATAAGGTATGGACCTTTCAAGATACTTGAGAAAATTGGTGAGAATGCTTTCTGCCTTGATTTACCAGCTTACATGCACATCTTCCCAGTCGTTAATGCAGACAGCTTGAGATTATTTGAACCTTCATTAATTGAAGATCCTGAAGAGTAGAGTCAATTGCCTTCTATTAATGATCTATTACTTGAATAGCTCAATGAATTGCAGGAAGACATAGTTCTGGACAGGAAGGTGAGGACGACGCGCAGGGGAGATGTTGAGTACCGCAGGATTGGACTCAAGGGTTCAAAGCCAAGCAGTGCAGAATGAGATTGCACAAATGAGACAGCTATACCCTCACTTAGTTGATGCTTTAAAACCAACTTCTGGTGCTCCAAAAGCTTTTTCAGTGGGAAGGCCATGATCCGAATTGTATCCTTAAACATTCTCTAAGTTTTCATGACTGTTTCAAATTATGTCAAGCTTCAAAATCTTATGGATATCGAGCTTATCAGAAATAACCTCTAAACAATGGCAATTTTTGGTCTACACGGAACAACAAGGACCCTTGATCAAAGCACCCAGATCGTTGGCCCATGGTGACTGCGCACTGGCACAAATTAACAAACGGGAGGTCAAGGGCGTCCCCCTCAATGAAGGAAAGCCCCAAGTGCTTGGTCATGAGGAAAGCATAAAATCCTATGGAAATCACCGATTTCTTTAGAAGGTGGGTCCCATGCTAAAACTGGCAGGATATCGAAAGGGCTTCAAGCGGTAAGCGAATTCAACCGAGTCCTGCCTAATGCCATACACTGGGTGACACGCATCCAGCGGATGAGAGAGAAAACTACTCACATCGAACGAGTAAAGGGCATGCTACTTACCCGCCCAATATGGACGGAGACCATAGGATCTGGAGGCTCTAGATCGATGGCGGAGAAATGATCCGGTGGATGACCAGATTCGACAGGGAAATAGGCTGAGTCATATAAGATTTGAGGTCTGGCATGACCAATGAGTTGGCATAGGAATCAGTTTCACGGGCAATCTTGGAGCAACGAAATTAACGACCGTTCAAAGAGAACTGACACTCAATTCATGAGAAAACAAGTGGCCACCTCTCTGTTAAGCGTTACACAGTGATGACGACGCAGAGCAGGGGAATTCAAGCGAACAGAGGCTGGAGATCCAGGGAGCCGGGAAGCGGAAATGAACAGTCAAGGAGCAGATTGGCTTTAAGCCATGAATAGACAAAGAGTAAAGGGGGTAGAGAAAGAGAAGCAGAAAGCCAAAAGGCAAGAAAAAAGTGAATTGCAGACAACATAGAAGTCGAGTTGACATGTAGAGCAAAGGCAACATCGAGCAGACAAAGACAGAGAGAGACCGAGATTTTGTCAACTGCAGAGAAGGCTTGAGAGGTTCAAGCAACTCTTCTATGTATACCTGTCAAGTATTGAGTACCAAATTGGACTCATACCACTGAGACCAGTTGAGGTCAAGATTCAGTAAGGGGAGTTTGTGTACTCTAGAGACTTGGGGAATCCAAGTAAAATCCTATTGATCATCATCCGTTAAGTGAGACTCAAATTAAGCTCCTTATTGTAAAAAATCTGCTTTAAGACACAATAGAAAGGCCACCATTGAAGGCTAGACCGGGAGACATAGCCCAGGAGGATTGGGTGAACTCCTTATTAAATTTGTTGTGTTTTTGTGTTTTCTTATTATGTTCTCTTACTGTTTCAGTGTTTGTGTATTTCACAATCTTATCGATCCGTTGCATAAAATAGCATAGGCACACCCCAGCACTTGAGTATGTAATACCTTCATTATTTCTTTGAGGTCATTTACGGGTGATTTTAGATCAAGAAAATTGAAGCAAAATTTCTCTAAGCATAGAAAATATCATTGTTATCCTCAAAATCACATGGTATCAGAGCTGAGGTGAAGACAAAGCCCAAACAAGAGTGAAGAGCAATCACTAAGAGGAGAAATCATTGATATAGAACAAGTCTCAATGGCCTCGACATCCTACTTCATGTCTGATGATACACTTCATGATAATTCTGATTATCATGCATGTAAGATGTCTCTTGATTTGACTTTAGAAGAGACAGATGTCATGGATTATGTGCAAGGAAATATTCCAGAACCTCCTTCAAATGCACCGGTTGCTGCTAAGACAAAGTAGAAGAAGGGTGAAGTCAAAGCCAAGAAGATCATCAAGGATTCTATTCATAAGCACTTAGTTTCTTACATCTCCTATTTGAATACATCAAAGGATATATATGATAGGTTGGTTGGCATGTTCAAATCTAGAAATGCAAATCAAATTCATTTCCTCAAGAACAAGTTGAAGGATATAAATAAGGGAAAAGGTGAGGATATTAAATCCTACTTCACGAGGATTACTGAGATAAAAAATGATCTTCTTTTGATTGGTGAAGCTATTGCTGACAAGGAGCTCACTCTCGTTGCCCTTGGAGCTCTTCCTCTCAAATGGCATGTGTTCAACACTACTATTCTCAAGAACGAGAAAATTCTAGGTTTTTGAAGAATTGTTGACTAGATGTTCTCAAGGATGAACAAGGATGATGGAATTGGAGATGCCTTCAAATAGGAATAATCCTACCACATTCTTCGCTCACGCAAAGAGGAAGAACAATGCAAGTTCAAAGAAGCAAAGTCAAGGAAGACTGGGATTCAAAAAAGGAAGGAAGGGAAGATGCTTCATTTGCAACAAGTTTGGTCACTATGCCAGGGAATGTCCAAATAAAAGGGACACATCTCATGATGATGATCATAATTATTCCAGAGGAAACAAAAAAAATCAAAGGAATGGTAGGTTCAACAACAAAGGGAAAAGGAATTCTTACGCTATTCAACTTGGAAATGATCGAGCTTCTAAAAGAACAAGAAACTCCAGGTATGATGAGTCTAATGTTGTAAATTCTAAGCAAAAGGAATTTTATCTGATATCTGCACTCTCTACCGCCTATCCTCTGGATACTTTGGGAAATTGGTTGATTGATAGTGGTGCCTTAAGGCACTTCATTGGGTTCAAGGAAGCTCTTTCAAATCTGATAGAGAATGATATAAATTTGGAAATTATACTTGGAGACAATGCCATCTATCCTGTGAAGGGAGTTGGGAATGTTACCATTTAATTGAATCAAGGTAACATCATTCATCTTCAAGAAGTACTATATATACCTGATCTAAGGAAAAATCTAGTGTCTATCTCGGCGATGGAAGACAAAGGATTCAAGGTGGAATTCATTAATGGAAATGTATGTGTGTGGAAAATAAATTTCAAAGAAGATGGATTCAATTTTGTCAGTTATATCAAGTTGGAGGAAGTCCACTGGGATCCATGTCTTGCGACACATCTCTTCAATCCGAAATATGACACTGGAGGTTTTATTATCTTCACTATGAGGCTCTACCCGATGCAAGGAAGATGGTTACAGGTATGCCCGAATCAAAATAGAGCAGGAAGGTGTATGTCAAGGATGTGCCGAGGGAAAACATACAAGGGGACCATTCCACTCAAGTGATAGCAAGACCACAAACATTTTGTAATTGGTTCATTTTGATATATCTCGTATGTTTCCTGTGACATCATTAGGAGGATATTTATATTATGTTGTCTTTGTGGATGACTTCTCTCACAAAACTTGGATATATTTCTTGAAGAAGAAGGACGAAATATTCTCATGGTTCCATGACTTCAAAGCCTTGGTGGAAAATCAAACAGGGAAGAAGAGCAAGATATTGTGGATAGATAATGGAACCGAGTATGAGTCAAATGAATTCAATGACTATTGTAGGGAAGCTGGCATTAGGATGGAGAACTGCTACTGCAGATACTCCTCAACAAAATGGTGTTGCTGAAAGGAAAAATCGTTCCATTATAGAAGCCACTCATGCCATGCTTCATGATCAAGGACTTCCAAAGTTCTTATGGGGAGAAGCTGCCAACACTGTTGTGTATGTTCAAAATTGATACCCTCACCAAGCATTGGACTCCAAAACTCATGAAGAAGTTTTCACCAGTAAGAAAAATGATGTTTCTCATTTTAGAATTTTTGGTAGTCCGTATCTTTTGATGTGCCGAAAGAAAATAGAAGTAAATTGGAGGCATCTGGGAAGAAAATAACTTTTATGGGCTACAATGAAACTTCTAAGGCATATAGAATCTACGTGCCTGGTCAAAGAGAAGTAGAGTTGAGTCATGATGTCACCTTCAATGAGGATGTTTCCCTAAGGAAGATTAGAAACCTTCCTATTCCAAGGAAGGACAAAGAAACAGATGTAGGAAATCAGGGAGATTCATGGGATGAGTCGATGCCCGATGTTGAAGAACCTATGGATCCCATTGATCCTCCTCCTCACAAGCCCTCCTCCTCCAAAAGGAGACCCTCATGGCTGAGGGAAACTCTCGAAGATGCCGAGAAACATGTTGCACCAAGGGGGACATTTCATGAAAGCAAGAAGCCTAATAGTTACCAAGGGTACTTAACTGCTATGAGCACCATTATTTAGTTTGAACCTTGCTCATTCGAAGAACCTGGGAAGAAACAAGTATGGCAGGATGCTATGAATGAATAGTATGAGTCAATTATGAATAATGATATCTAGGATGTGGTCCCTAGACCGCAGGACAAATCTGTTGTCACCTCTAAATGGATCTACAAGATCAAGCATGGTGCTGATGGAAGTGATAAGAAATTCAAGTCCATATTTGTTGCTCGAGGCTTCTCTCAAAAGGAATGTGTAGATTATGATGAGATATTTGCACCCGTTACTTGCTACACCACCATTTGTTAAATTATATCCTTTGCTACCTCGCAAGGATGGAATCTACACCATATGGATGTCAAGACTACCTTCTTGCATGGTTTACTTAAGGAGGAAGTCTATGTGGAACAACCTAAGGGGTTTGAAGTTCAATATCATTAGACACATGTATGCAGGTTGAATAAAGTACTCTATGGGTTGAAGAAAGCACCCTGGGCTTGGTATGAGAGGATCGATAGCTATTTGATGAAGTTGGGATTTACAAGAAGTGAGGTTGATTCGGACCTTTACTTTAAGGTTGAGCATGATAGACCTCTCAACTTGGTACTCTATGTAGAGATCTCTCTCTAACAGGTGCAAACCCTCTTATTCATCAATGTACAAGAGAGTTGGCTTCCAAATTTGATATGAATGACCTAGGGCTGATGCATTACTTCCTAGGATTAGAGGTCTAGCAAAAGCCAGGGGAGATTTTCCTTTCTCAAGGAAAATATGTTGTGAAGCTACTTGAAAGATTTGGGATGGTGGACTGCAAGTTAGTGACTACTCCAATTGAACTTAACTTCAAGAAGTTATGCAAAGGTACTATTGGGCTTGATTTTGGAAATCCTTCTAAGTATCATTAACTCATACGGGTCCTGATGTTCTTGGTCAACTCCTGTCTGGACATATGTTTTGCAGTGAACATATTGAGTCAGTTTATGGTTGAGCCTCTTCATATACATTGGATTGCTGCCAAGAATCTCTTGAGATATCTCTAGGGCACAATCACTTATGGACTGAGATACACTGTCGGGAATGTGAGGCTCCATGGTTACTCAGATGTAGACTGGGCTGACAATGTGGTGGATCGCAAAAGCACATTAGGATGTTTCTTCTCTCTAGGTTCTACTTCAATATCATGGATGAGTAGGAAGTCGAAGTCGGTTACTTTGAGCACTTCTGAGGCTGAATACATTGATGCTAGTTTGTCCTTCTATGAAGCTGTCTAGTTGAAGAAGCTCTTTAGTGAGATATTTGGACATGTGTTGGATACCACCATGATCTTATGTGACAACTAGAGTGGGATTCGTCTTTCTGAGAATCTCATGTTTCATGATCAGTCCAAGCATATTGATATTAGGTACCACTTTATCCAAGATATGGTACAATGTAGAGCAATAAGGCTCCATCATATTGGGATCGATGGGCGGGTTGCAATGTTCTTGTGAAGCTCCTCAGGATGGTCAAATTCTTAACCTTTCGTGAATGACTTGGAGTCATGGAGAGACCCTCTTATGAGGGTCCTATATGAGATGGAGAGTGAGCTTTGGGAGCTCTGAGGGGCTTGGGGTACTTCATGGAGTGACGAGCGACCATAGGGTGACTCACCCTCCCATAGTGGTGTTTTTTGTATAGGGTGAATGGTCCACCTTCCCCTATGATACCCCATGGTGGTATATGCATAGGATGAGTGGTTCACTCTCCCCTATGGCATATAGGAGGATGAATAGTTCACCTTCTCGTACTGGCACATCCTACCCATGTAGTCTAGGACTCATGGGAAGTACCTCTAATCTGGCCAATGAATAGGCAAATGAGGATAGGGACCATAGTACTATGAATGGGCGTATCGTGTACTACCGTACTACCGCACTCCCTATGCTAGGATGTTGATATTGATCTCGGATCAATGGAAATTGACTACAGGTCAGCTAAGAATGGTTTGACACACTCTATTGTTGGAGACTGACTTCGAGTCAGTGAAGAATGGTATGATACATTCTTGATCATTTCTTCTTTCTTCATGGTTCAACAAAGCAGAGCAGTGCAGTGATGGGTATGGTACAAAATGTCAGACAATTTGGTAGGTTATGTTCTCCCTAGTTGAGAGGGAGTGTTAAACTTGGCAACTAGGTCCAAACATCACTTTGGACAACTCTTATGAGGCAACTGATATTTTTCATGGATTTCTCTTTCCGAGAGGTGTAGGATTTATCTAAAGATCATCCCATTATGACATGTACAAATGAAGTTATGAATTTATTTCGATTATGGACAAATTGTTAAGGTCAACAAGCCATCAAATTAGCCTCTTCCAACCTTCAACGTTGCATATAAATACAAGGTGCCTCCTCCTCATTTTGGCATCTCATTGCATTCATATTTCTCTCTCTCATATTGATTGGGTACAAATTTCTAGGCCTCTCTCTCTCCACACGTGTGAAAGGAAGACTATCTTTTCTAGTTGTTGTGTTGACAAAATTTGACCAAAATTTCAAGAGGCTAAAATTTCAGGAGGCCTTAATTTCAGGAAGCCAAAATTTTAGGAGGCTAACTTTGACCAGTGTTGACCCTATTTGACTTCGGTTTTGTGAGGGAGACTTCTGTTTGGGTAGGCCATTGTTCTGGGAACAAAAAATGAGGTAGTTTAACCCCTGCATTGACCATCATTGACTGCCCTAATTCAGGTTGTTGCGTTGACTTTTGTTGACCAAATTTGACTGGTTATTTTTGAATTGTTTTGGGCTGCATTATCTTGTTGTTGGAGGTGGAGTTGACCAAGGTTGACTGATCTGTTTTGGAGGTCAATTTCAGCCCTGTTGACCAGGGTTGACTTTTTAGTTAGGGCTTTTTGTTTCTCCTATTTTGATTGATCAGTTTGGGCAAGTGAATATTGTAAATTGTACTCTTTCTCTCTCTCTCTCTGTTGAAATTTCAATGAATTATAAGAAGAATTGATCAAGGGTTTCCCCACATTAGGGTTTTTCCCTGGCTGGTGCCATATCTTGTGTCCTCTTGTGTTGGCTTATCTTCTACTATTATTGTTTATGTTCTATATGCATTTTACTATCATGTTGATATGATTTCTATACTAGATATGATATTGGGCTAATAAAGAAAATTGTAGTAAAATTTCTCTAAGCATAGAACATACCCTTGTTATCCTAAAATTAAAAATATCAAACATCGTAGCATAGGGAGTACGGTAATACACGATGTGTCCATCCATAGTACTATGGTCCCTATTCTCATTTCCCTACTCATTGGTCAGGTGAGAAGTACTTCCCATGAGTCTTGGACTGCATGGGTAGGATGTATCACCAGGAGAAGGTGAACCACTCATCCTATGCATATCTCAACCATCATGGGGTATCACAAGGGAAGGTGAACCACTCACCCTATACATCGGACACCACTAGGGAAAGGTGAACCACTTACCCTATGGTCGTTCATTGCTCCAAGAAGTACCCCAAGCCCCTTGGAGCTCCCATAGTTCAATATCCAAATCAAACGAGACCCTCATAAGAGGGTCTCTCCACGACTCCAAGTCATTCACAAAAGGTTAATAATTTGACCTTCCCCGGGGGCTTCGGAAGAATATCTATAGCCTGGTCATTAGTGCCAATGCGATGGAGCCTTATTGCTCCTTGTTGTACCTTATCCCGAATAAAGTGGTACCTTATATCAATAGATTGTAGCGGTCATGAAACATGGGATTCTCATAAAGACGAATCCAACTTTGATTGTTATGGAAGATCACGATGATATCCAGCACATGTCCAAACATCTCACTAAAGATCTTCCTCAACCAAATAGCTTCACAAGAGGCCATACTAGCAATGCTTCAGTGGTGCTCAAAGCAATCGACTTCTGCTTCTCGCTCATCCAGGATATCGAAGCATAACCTAGAGAGAAGCAACATCCAAATGTGCTCTTATGATCCAACAGACTGCCAGCCTAGTCAACATCATAATAACCATGGAGCTTCACATTCCCAACAATGTCTCTCAATTCATAGGTGATTGTGCCCCAAAGATATCTCAAGAGATTATTTGCAGCAATCCAATGTATGTGATGAGGCTCGACCATAAACTAACTCAATGGATTCACTGCAAAGCATATGTTCGGAAGAGAGTTCACCAAGAACATCAAGGCCTCCACGAGTTGACAATACTCAAAAGGATTTCCCAAATCAGGCCCAACAATACTTTCGCATAACTTCTTGAAGTAAAGTTCCATTGGAGTAGTCACGGACTTGCAATCCACCATCCCAAATCTTTCAAGTAGCTTCACAATGTATTTTCCTTGAGAAAGGAAAATCTCACATGGATTTTTCTAGACCTCTAACCCTAGGAAAGAGTGCATCAGTCCTAGGTCCTTCATTTCAAACTCAAAAGCCAACTCCCTCTTACATTGATGAATAAGAGGGTCTGTACGTGTCAGAAAGAGATCATCCACATAAAGTACCAAGATGAGAGGTTTTTCATTCTCAACCTTAAAGTAAAGATTCAGATCAACTTCACTTCTTGTAAAGCCCAACTTCATCAGATAGTCATTTATGCTCTCATAACAAGCTTGGGGAGCTTGCTTCAACCCATAGAGGCCTTTCTTCAAACTGCATACATGTGTCTGACAATCTTGAACTTTGAATCCCTCAAGTTGTTCTACATAGAATTCCTCCATAATTGAACCATGCAAGAAGGTGGTTTTGACATCCGCCTGGTGTAGGTTCAATCCTTCCGAGGTAGCAAGGGTTATAATCAAATGGATGGTGGTATATCACGAAACTGGTGCAAATATCTCATCGTAGTCCACAGCTTTCTTTTGAGAGAAGCCTTGAGCAAAAAAATTGGCCTTGAACTTTTTAGCACTTCCATTAGCTCCATGCTTGATCTTGTAGAGCCATTTCGAGGTGACAATAGATTTGTCCTTGGGTTTAGGGACCACATCTCAGACATCATTCTTCATAATAGACTTATACTCTTCGTTCATAGCATCCTTCCAAACTTGGTGCTTCACAACTTCTTCGAATGTGCAAGGCTTAGTTTGAACAATGGTGTTCATGGAAATTAAGTACCCTTGGTACCTATTCGACTTCTTCCTTTCACGAAATGCCTCCCTTAGAGAAATATGTCTCTAGACATCTTTGAAAGTTTCTCTAAGCCATGAGGGTCTCGTTTTTGAAGAGTAGGTCTCATGAGGAGGTGAATCAATGGGATCCGTTGGTCCTTCAACATCGGGCATCATCTCATCCTGCGGTTCTCCCTGCTTTCCTGTATCTGCTTCTTAGTCCTTCCTTAGAATAGGAAGGTTACTAATCTTCCCAAGGGCAACATCTTCATCAAAGGTGACATCATGACTTATATCCACTTCTCTTTGACCATGCACATAGATTCTATATGCCTTAGAAGTTTCATTGTAGCCCAAAATTGTTCCTTTCTTCCCAGATGCATCCAATTTGCTTCTCTTTTCTTTAAGAACATGAAAATATATGGGGCTACCAAAAATTCTAAAGTGAGAAACATTAGGTTTCTTACCGGTGAAAACTTCTTCAGGAGTTTTGGAGTCCAATGCTTGATGAGGGCATCTATTTTGAACATACATGATAGTGTTTCCAACTTCCACCAATAAGAAATTTGGAAGGCTTTGATCATGAAGCATGGCATGAGTGGCTTCTATAATAGAATAATTATTCCTTTCAGCAACACCATTTTGCTCAAGAGTATATGTGGTAGTAGTCTCCCTCTTAATGCCAGCTTCTCTATAATAGTCATTGAACTCATTTGATCATATTCGGTTCCATTATCAATCCTCAATATTTTGATCTTCTTCTCTGGTTGATTTTCTACCAAGGATTTGAAAGAAAGAAACCATGAGAATACTTCGCCCTTCTTCTTCGAGAAATATGTCCAAGTTTTGCGAGAGAAGTCATCCAAAAATATAGCATAATACAAATATCCACCTAAGGATGTCATGGACATCATACCAGATAGATCAGAATGAACCAATTGCAAAATGTCGGCAGTCTTGCTATCACTTGAGGGGAATGGTTCCCTTGTATGTTTTCCTCAAGCACATCCCTAACAAACACCTTCATGTTCTACTTTAAATTTGGGCATACTTGTCACCATCTTCCTCACATCAGGTAGAGCCTTATAATGTAGATGAGCAAACCTTCAGTGCCATTATTTGGATTGAAGAGATGTGTTCCAAGACATAGCTCCCAATGGGCTTCCTCCAACTTGATATAGGCTATCAACTGTGAATCCAAGAGTAAATGCTTCTTTGAAATTTCTTTTCCAAACACATACCTTTCCATCAATGAATGCGGCCTTGAATCCTTTGTCCTCCTTTGCCGAGATAGATACCGTGTTCTTCTTTAGATCAGGCACATATAGTACTTCTTGTAGATGAATGATGTTGCCTTGATTCAATTGAAGAGTAAAATTCCCAACTCCCTTCACAGGATAGGTGGCATTGTCCCCAAGAATTATCTCCATTTTTGTATCCTTTTCTATCAGATTTGAAAGAGTTTCCTTATATCTAGTGAAGTGCCTTGAGGCACCACTATCAATCAACCAATTTGCCAAGGTATCCAAAGGAGAGGCAGTAGAGAGAGCAGATATAAGATACAATTATTTTTTCTTGTTATTTACAACATTATATTCATCATACCCGGAGTTTCTTGATCTTTTGGGAGGTCAACCATTTCCATGTTGAGTAGTAAGAGCATTCCTTTTTCCTTTGTTGTTGAATCTACCATTCCTTTGATTGTTGTTGCCCCTGAAATTATTGTGGTTGTGGTTGTCATCATCATGAGGTGTATCCCTTCTATTAGGACACTCCCTAGCATAGTGGCCTAACCTGTTACAAATGAAGCATCTCCCCTTCCTTCCATATTTGAATCCCGTTTTCCTTGACACTACTTCGTTGAACCTGCATTGTTCTTCATTTTAGCATGAGTAGAGAATGCAGTAGGTTCATTCCTATTTGAAGGAATTTCTCTTTCCGTCATCCTTGTTTATTCTTAAGTGCTTATATTCAACAATTCATCAAAACTTGGAATCTTGTCATTGTTGAGGATAGTAGTGTTGAACACATGTCATTCACCAGGGAGTTCTCCAAGGGTAATGAGAGTGAGCTCCCTATCAGAAATAACTTCTCCAATTAAAAGAATATCATTTTTGATCTCGGTAATCCTCATGAAGTAGGATTGGATATTTTCACCTCTTCCCTTATTTATGTCCTTCAACTTGTTCTTGAGAAAGAGGATTTGATTTACATTACTAACCTTGAACATGCAAACCAACCTGTCATACATCTCCTTTGATGTGTTCAAATCAAATATGTATGCAACAAAATTCTTGTTAATAGAATCCCTGATGATCTTCTTTTCTTTGAATTCACCTTTGTTGTACGTTGTCTTTGGGACAATCAATGCGTTTGAAGGAGGTTCAGTTGTTGAGAAATGGCAACAAGAAATTCTAGTTTAATTTTTCCTTGAATTAAACTGTGAATTAAATTCAAATTCTATTCTCATAGCAACTTAAAATAGTTAAATTAAGGAAATTAAATTTGGAAGTCTTTTGGAAGTCATGTATATGTTCTCCCTACTTTGTAGGAGTCCATTGTGAGTTAATTGTGAGTTGTAAAATAGAAGACTTGGTTCATGAGTCAGTTCAGTTAAATTAGTTCTCAAATTGATTGAGAGAACTAATAGTGAGTTAATAGTCAATGATGACACTAATGAACTTGTTGGCTTATGGGGGCCTAACCCAGGTTTAGAGTTAGTGAGCCAAACAAATCCCTACACTACTAGCCCTTTCGGCATCAGCCTGTAGAGCGCGGATTGAAGTCTCACCGGAAGCAGTAGGGGGGATGTTGGAACCAAGTTTCCACACCCTTGAGATGGTTGTGATGTCAGGTTATTCCAACTATACCTGCCTTCATGCAGGTTGCTTTGCACCCTGCTCCACCCCTCAGTACCTTCGTGAAGTGTTACAATTGGCCTTCATGCAGCCCTAACCAGGGGCTGAGATGCTTTCGCACTGTTATGGCAACAAACTGCGCTATTTCCCAAACTAGACTAAGTATCTTACTTATCTTATTAAAAGATCTTAATTATGTTTGTGTAAGCATATATTCTTACTTAACCAATATAGTTATACACATTCGTGCATCATATAAGCAGTAAAAGTGAAATTCATACGAAATATAACAGATGAATAAACATGAGACAAATATGCAGACATGATAGAAAACTTCTCTTTATTAGTACTTCTAGATGATTACAAACTCGATTTGCCCTGCGCAATCAGTTGTAGGGTCCTCACACTCAGCTGCAGACTACTAGGCCTTTGCGCACTCAGTTGCAGAGCCTTTACCTATGCTACGACCCAAAACTTATACTTACACTTCAGAATTATCTCGCATACATCTTCATTCCTTAGACATTCTGTGATTGTTTTAACTACTTAGAGCTTTGCTCTATTTATACAATCCCATCATCCAAGGACCATGGGTAGATCTTCTATGTTTGGGTCCTCCTGCAAGGTGGTTAGGACCTTGAACGATTGTTCAAACAGCTTCATGCAGTCTATCACTGCACTTTCAACCGTCACAATTTTTGTTGTGATCGCAGTGGTATGTTGTTTTCTAACCTCCGGTAGAGTTGAAGGCTGAGCCTTCAACTATAGTTCTGTTATCTGAAGGTTCAACTCTATCTGAACCCTGGCCATTTCTGCTCTTGCGTCGCGCATCCCTGTGGCTAACTTTCATATGCGTGCCTCCACCAGTTCCTCTGCTTGAATGACCAACTCTGTGACCATTTGGCAGCCTTCCTCCATCACCTGGACTATATGTTTGTTCTGCTCCACTGCCTCATTGCGCTGCAGGCTCAACTGCTCAATGTTGATGCGCTGCTCGCTCATTACCTGGAGAGCGTAGCTCTCCCTGGCCTGAAGTTCTACGGTGACTCCATCCTGCAAGAGATAGAGTGTCTCCTAAGAGAGCATACCCATGTTTAATCCTACCCCTTTCAAGTTGTTGACCATAGGCCTATCGACCCCATTTTCTATAGTGAGTGCTCCATTTGGTAGCACTATTGTGTTCGTCATCCTAGCGTACAACATTTCCTCGGCAGCTGAAGTGTCGACTGCGACGCTGGTTGACATTGTGCCAGCTTGTGGAGTGCACACTTGCAACTCCTGTATTTGTTTCTAGAGAGCCCCTAATACCAACAGGTGTTGTTTCTCAAACTATTGGGCCTCTGCGGTGACATCCCTCACCATTTCTCCGATATCATACAGATCTCCTTCAATGAGCGTGATAGGGTCGAAAGATGTCTTTGAGGCCTTTGTTTTCTTTCACGGCCCTACCTGATCTCGTGGTTGCGAACGTTTTAGCTGGGTGGACATTGTCTGGGGTCCATGCCACCTTGTTTTGTGTCTATCTTTGGTTCAAGAGAAGGTGACTTCTATCCTTCGCGCTCTTCTTCTGTTGTTTTCTATTGTTGTTCCACCAACTTTATAGTGTTTCGCACTACCTGGGCCTTAGCCATTGCTTCTTATTTCCTGCGGTTTTCCACCAGCTGTGCCATCTGAAGTTTTATCTCTTCCTTCTTCTGTTGTGTGGTGGACTTCTCTACTTCCACCGCAAAGTCAACTAGAGCGTGCCACTCCAATGGCCAAGAATCAAGGACCGTGAAAATTACATCGTTGGTCACCAAGTATGGTAATTCATGCCACGTCTTCATAGGGTCCTTTTGTGCCCTGATGAAGACATGGTGGAAGTCGAATTTGAACTCCACAAAGCTCTTCAAACTGTTATAGACAGTGGGCAATAATCGCGGCTTGCGACTGATCCCCATCCTGATGTTCATCTCCATTATCACCCAAAATATCTTGCTCTCCCTTTTCGTTTGTGTGCCCCTAGTCACCCACAGTGAAGCGTACTTCGTTGCCTCTGGAAGGTCCAGTGCGACCGAAGGGAATTGTCTATCTTCAGGCAGCTCCCATGCCACCGGTACGATCGACAACAAGAGCCATGCATAATGAAACATTTTTCCCTGCTCCTATGCCTTGCGACAGTTTGCAAGGAACTCAACACGTAGATAGTTTTCCCAGTTGAACTAGACCCCTTCTGTGCATTGCACCGCTACTGCAACTACTGGCACTAACACCTCATCCGCACGACACTTTTGCATCACCTTCCCTGCCAATATCTATTTCACGACCTTGACTGCTGGGTTGTTGATGCTGGAGATGGCATACCCTCGCTTCTCTTCTCTAGCTTAAACTTATTTTTCATTGCCTCTGCGAGGGCCAACTCGCCATCTTTTCTCTCTAAAATGTTTGCTGGATCCACCCTTGATCAAGGGAGCCATGTAATCCGATGAATCAAATGGTCTCTGATGGGGATGGGATCCTCCAGCCACAAGCACCCATCATGCACCAAGCAGAGAAGCTGCCTGATGACGAAAACGGTCACTAGAGCAGGGTGGTAATGCAACATCCAGAGCAAGTTTAGCAACCCTGCTTTATCAACTCCTCTAAGCCATTTTTGTGGCCCTAATTCAATCATTCCACTAGCGCGTCCATTTTTTGGCGCATTAGCTTCACAGTCACTAAATCCAGGAACTTCTCGTGCTCCGCGAGGTCCCAAACTTCAAATTTCAACTCGGGAACCCGTCCCAAGTGTGCTCCTTCAAAAATAATATCATCTGGGAGAAGAGGGGTTTGTAGAGAGCTCCTGCTCTCGTCTATATCCTTTGGAATCTTGGCTTTACCCTTTCACGGAGGAACATATTCTGGTAGCCTAGTGATAGGGTCCTCGCCTTGGGTTTCGAATTTTGTCTCTTCATCCTCCTCCTCCACTAGGATTCTTCAAACTTTTCCTCCTCATCGACCTCCAAATTAATGGCCTTCCCCTTTTCCTCCAATGTGAGCTTTCTCCTCAGTGGATTTATGGGTGAGACGTGCACTAGTATCATGGCCTACTTATCCTTCTTAGGTCTTAGCATGCGCGGTGATTTAGGGACCTCTACGACTATTCGGCGCTCTCTCGGGCTTCTACTTCTGCAATTTCCTGCATGGCTACCTCGGTTGTCACTACTCTTATGTCCATGGCTTCTTTGGGTGCTGACATAGTGTTATTCCATAGTTCTCTCAATGTCTCTGGTAATTGCTTAAACAACGAATTCACTTTCAGAGTCTCCAATAAGTCTCGGTTCATGAAAACTTGAGCGTGCAACAACTCAGTTCTCAAAATGGAAAGTGTTGTTCGCTGGACAACCAGTTTTAATTTATAGCACCTTTTGAATTTGAATTCAACCATTCTCCCCACATTCGGTCCATTAATGCTAGATTGGTGACATATTTTCAATAATCTAGCTCACAAAGTTCGCCTTAAATGCCTGTCGCTCGCTCCATTTGGCCTGAAACCAACCATCAAATTGTGAATAGTGACTTTAATGGTCACTTTCTGGTAGACCTACATGCTAGCACAGTTATCCTCTCGCTGTCACGGAACCTGTGACATTTCACTACTGCATGCAGTCCTAACATCGTGCAGTTCCCGGGTAGAGTAGTTTATAGTCTCTCGCCTCCTTTCAGCTGCCTGGAGCGTTAAGACTGTGCTTCAATTAGCTAGTTAGGTGGCCAGGCCACCTGTTTATGGCTTCAAATGACTACCATTCACTTTTCCTGGGAAGGGATCACCATTCAACTTTATCAACTGTACCGCGCCACCATCTGTAATATCCTTAATAATATGCGGCCCTAACTAGTGCATTCTAAACTTTCTAGGGAATTTATCAAACTTACTATCATACAACAAAACCTGATCATTTACCTTGAATGTGTGCATCTTGATGTGTTGGTCGTGCCATGCCTTTTCGCACTGCTTTTGGACCTGCTGGTGAAATCTCTCCAAAAATCGTTCTTCTTTGAGCTCATCTAGCTGCCCGAGCCTCTCTTCTAGGGCTCTGCAATTCGTCATACCTATGAGCATTGTTATGCGCAGACTAGGCACGATGTATTCCATACGCATTACAGATTCCACTCCATAGACAACCCTAAAAGGTGTCTGTGTCGTTGGCTTATTGCATGTCGTCCAATAAGCCCATAACATTGTTGTTATGCATAGGTCCCAATCACTATGTTGCGCATTGCATACCTTGGCCAGTGTGTTTTCTAGTACCTTGTTGAACGCCTCTACTGTCTCGTTAACCTGTGGGTTATAAGGTGTGCTCTTATGGTGATACACCTGAAATTCCTCTGTTAGCGCGTTGATCATCTCATTCAGGAAGTGTGTATCATGATCGCTTATCAAGATCTTCGGAGATCCAAATCACGTTAGTACTTGTTCAAATAGAAACTTCACGGTATTCGCGCTTGTGCAATCCTTCACCAACTGTGCTTCTGCCCAATAATTCAGATACTCCATTGCAATGATAATATACCTCGCACTTGTCTTTCCTTGAGGTTTGATGGGTTCTACAAAATCTATTGCCCATTTTTCGAAAGGTTGCAACGTCATTTGTGGATTCAAAGGCATGTCATCCCTCCATGATGGCCTACCTATTCTTTGACATATGTCGCACACTTTGCAATACGCTTTTGAATCCTAATGAAGGGTTGGCTACCACAACCCTGCGCGTAGAATCTTCTGTGTGGTTGCTCTTCCTACATAATTTCCTCCCGCAGCACCCCTATGAGCATCTGCGAGGGTGCTACTTCGTTCAAATTCAGGTACATAACTTCAAAGTATTTCATCATTCCCCATCTTGTATAGATGCCCATCAATGATAGAAAAATATGTCACACGCACCACTAATTCCTTCTTTTGTTGGACAGAGTATCCTTCTGGAACAGTTCCAATTTTTAGAAAGTGTATTATATCTTCAAAATGTCCATCCACTACGCGCACAGTAAAGAGTTGCACGTCGAGTAATCCTTCCTTCAAACTAGTAGGTTCTTCCCCTGTCTCGATGCGTGACAGGTGATCTGGTCCTGTGTTCAATCCCTCAGGCTTCACAACAACTTCAAAATCATATTCTTGGAATAATAAAAGCCATCTGCAGATGTGGCCCCCCCAACATAGGCTTATTGACTAGGTACTTTAGGGGGGAGTGATCCATATGCATCTTAAAGTGACCTCCTAGCAAGTAGTGTCGATACTTCTAGAGCACATACACCATAGCTAGTCCCTTGCGCTCAGTGGTGGAATAGTTCTCCTCTGCTTTGGATAATCTGTGACTTGCGAATGCAATGGGGTGATCCAAGCCCTCTCTGCCATCCTGTGTTAGTACTTCCCCCAGCACTATACATGACACATCAACATGGACATGAAACTCTTTCTTCTAGTTTGGGAAGACAAGAATCGGCACAGTAACCATCTTTTCTTTCAATATATCCATGCTTTTCTTATAGTTGCCATTCCAACAGAACGTGACATCCTTCTTAAATAATTTTTCCATCAGCACGGTGATCTAGGCATAGCCTTTGATAAACTTTTTGTAATATCTCGTATGTCCCAGAGTAGCACGCAACTGTTTCACACTTCTTGTCACTTCCAAGTTCAGAATCACCATGATTTTTGCAGGGTCTACCATCCGCCCTTGTTTGCAAACCACGTGCCCCAATAGGTTCCCAAAAGGAACAAGAAACACACACTTCTTGAGGTTGAGCACGACCTGGTATCTTCAGCAGGTATACAGCATCAAGCGCAAGCTCGATACATGGTGCTTAACCAGCCCAAATACAGTCTAGTCCTCAAAATAGACCTCCAAGAACTTATGAATATATTCCTTAAATGCCGCAACAACCACCCATGAAAAGATGGTCGACGCATTCTTCAATCCAAACGGCATGACAGTATATTGAAAGCAACCCCACTTAGTCGCAAACATTGTCTTGCTCCTATCCTCCAACACGATTTTGATCTGGTGGTACCCTGAGAACCCATCAGTGGAAGAATATGCTTCCTGAACACCTACATTGTCCAACACTTCATCTGTGAACACTGTTGGGAATGGATCATGCACACAGGCGTCATTCAATTTTTTGAGACCCATGCATATCCTTATCTTTTCCATCTTCTTATTTTGTTGCACCACCATTGGGCTTACCCAATCAGATTCTTCCACAGGCTCAATGATGTTGACCGCGAGCATTTTGTCTAGTTCTACGCGAACCTTCTCCTTGTATTTCATATTTAAGTGGTACAACCTCTGCTTAACTGGCTTCACATCTGGTTTTAACGTGATCTTCATTACTCCTAAATATCTGATTATTCCTTTTAAATATGAAAACTTGGTCGAGAATAGGTCCTGGTATTTACAGAGCAATTCAGCGACCTTATCCACCGTCGCGTCATCCCAGTAGTCTCCAATCTTCACGAATTTGGGCTCTGCCTCCGTACCAATGTTCACTTGTCTAGTTTTCATCGGCGCGGTTATATCATGGTTCTCTATATATGGTCCTTGAAGCTCACAGTGGCCTTCTGTCTCTGGAATGTTAATTTTTCGTGGATCTTCATCCTCTTATTCCACAGTTACATTATAAGATTCCAGTGCGTAACTCAGTTGAGTAGCCTATTCAGGGTGTGGAAGGTCTAAAGGATCCTGCGAGATCCTAAATATGGCTAATTTCACCTCTTGTAGTGCTTCCTCAATACTATCAAACCCATCCTCAAAACTAAATGTCATCATTAACCCTTCACGTAGGATATCCCATTCACTTGTCCCATGGCGAAGCTATGTTTCTACATACCAATTCATTGGGATAACATCCAGGGTATGACAGAATAGGTGAACCCACTCAGGTTCTGGCTTTGCTCCATAAGCCTACGTCCACTTGGCTAGATGAGCGCGCGGATCATCCTGCCCATCATACTTGTCTGATAGTCGCATCTTAGGCTTCCCAAATCATGTGCGCATCATTCTCCTACATTCGAGCCAATCATCAAAGCTTCCTTTCTACATACCCCACCATCTTGCGGGCATAACGTGCAGTACCCAGTCGAAGGCTTGGAAGCGTTGTTTTCTAGCACCTCCCTTTCAAATGCATCCAAGAAGGTATTTTCCTCATTTTAGACCATCATAAGTAGGCAGATCTCTTACTTCTGTCAACACGTAGCGCAGGGACCTGGTCATCACATTGCAATTCAGCGTAGTTACTTTGTGTAACCGATTCTACCAGTGTTCTATTTCCTCATCAAAATCTGAAGTGCTTGAGCTCTTGCGCTCCCACGTAATTTGCCCATCCGCGGTGGGATTCACCCAGTCTTGGTCTTGCACTGTTATCTCATAGTCGCGGACCGGCTCCATATAGCGCGAGCCTTCGGTAAGGTCCAGGGGTATAGTTACGTGCATTGACTTCTTCTCAAAGATCATTTTTCGCTTCTTTAGATTAATTACCCCATTGATATCAATGGCCCAGTCAATTCCCAAGAGCGCAGGGTAGGGATTGTTGTCATCGACAATCTCTATCACTTCGAAATCTGCCAGTGCACTCACTCCCTCATTATCCATGGTTATTCCCTACTACCGGCCCATGGGTATTATTTTTTGTTGATTCGCCATCCTTAGCTGAATTGGAGACCATTGCAGCGCAGGTCACCCCATTCGCTCCCATGTCTATTTTGCAGAACATTCACATCTAATCCCAAATCCAGGATGACTTAATCCATTTCGTATCCTTCGATCTGTGCAGTGAGTCTCATTTCTCATCCCGTTCTTGTCTTATGTTTTCCAATTTTGTGGACTATGTGCGGTTCACTTAGTGCGGTCCCAATGCACCTATTGATAAGTTCCTATAGCCCTTTCATAGCCTCACTGTCGCGTAATAACTTCATACAGGTTTTGAGGAAAGTTGTGAGCATGGATGGGTCCATCTTCAGCGCGGCCTTATCTTTGCTCCCTAAAGTGGAGGCCTCCGCAAAGCTCTTCTTAGCTTCCATGAAGGTTTCCCAAGTGCACGTCAAATCAAACTTGGCCTCTTTCACCAAGGCCCTGCAAACCCAAGTACTGTCTTCTAGTTGTTTTCCTTTTTCATCTCCCGTTGCGATTCCACTTTGGAGCACTATGTTTACGCTCGGATCTTCCTCGCGCGGCTCAGATCTCATCATTTATAGGTTCTGAGTTGGGGGAGGTAGTAGCACTCCTTTGTCACGTATCCTACCTATCAGCGTAGGACAATGTTCTGTCTCATGATCAAACAACGTGCAATACTTGCACGACGCATGCGTTGGATTTGTGCAATCGCGGGCATAGTATCCTAGTCCTTCGAAATTGTATAAAATCAACTATCTGCAACCTCTACCAGGTCCTCCTCTGCTTCGGTCTTGTCTGCGCCCCTGAAATTTTGTCCAAGCCATCACTGCATTCTGGTCAAGGGGTCGCGTTTCGACCTGAACCCTATAGGTGGGAGTTCTATCCATCATCAATTCATAGCTTCTGCAAGTATGTTTTTCATGTCCCACCGACCTACAAAAGTTGTAGAACAACTATTGTGAAGTTTTCATATACTTCTGTAATAGATGGCAGTTATCGTGGCATGTTTTCCTGCTATTTAACAGATAGCGCACCACAAAGTAGGCATCATGCTAGGTCCAGATTGAGCCTCCGACCTTAAAGGCATTGGTCCTCCTCTTGGAGGTAGTTTGTAAAGACCAAGCAGTGGTCTTTGTCATGACCCTGACTCTTGCATTTCACGCACCACACTTCTTTGTGCACTTCTACTCAAATCGTCATGTCCTATTTCAGACTCTGCATCTCAAGGCACAAATTCTTTAGTTGTGCATGGATCCTTTGAACTCCTCAGTTAGGATCTTGAATCGAGGGTATCTGTAGCCTCATAACAATCTTCAAGTTCTATACTTGAGTTGTTTTCTTCTGCTACGATAGTGCACTCCTTAAATGTGGTAGTAGCGAAGCTACAAACCACTCGCAATGTTGTCCATTTGTCAGATTCATATTGGCTTCGCAAATCGTACATTTCAGCCTCTGATCCGGCTCCCAAGGAGTCTCACCTGGTAGCATCTTGATCTCTTTGAATCCCACAAGCAACTACGCTTCAGATTTAGGCCTGCTAAATTCCCTATTTATCGTTGTTTGGATATCCACGATTCTCACATTTGGGTTATCATTGGAGACTTAATATACCAAGTCAGCGCACGATCCTACAGAGCACTAACCAGTGTCTCTTTCTTTATATGGTCACTGTAACACCTTGCACTTCCCATACAACCCTTACAACGAACTAGAATTGGTCCAGATCCTCATTTCCCAAACCTTTGAACACAGGCAACTTCACTGTGTTTTCCATACTAAATCGCGGTGGTGGTGGAGTTAGTATGGGTGAAGATGGAGGTGATGGTGGTGAAGCCAGTGCTGGTGTGAGTGGAAGTGGGATTTACGAAATTCTTTGTCTTATCAGATGAATTGCACTTCACGGAGAGACCTTCGCGAACTCTTCCTCATCCCCTCGTTGAGGTGAAATCAAGGGGTTATTTTTTGGACCCTTATTTCCTTCATTCCTGTAAACCTTTCCACTTCATGTAGCCCTGAACAACAAGTATTCAAAGGTTTTACGTACTTTCCTTGCGGTCCTTTGAGGAAGCGTCTCTCTGCCTCGATGTAGCTGACTGGGGTGTTGACTGCAAACTCAGTAACAAATCCTCCTATAATGTGAACGAGCCAATGATCGATGGCATGCACGATCTTATCCTTCGATGCATCCAATCGCTGCACTAGCTTTGGGGTCCACACAATAGGACTGTTAAGTTTCCACCTTCCTTGGCTATCTATTAGCTTCGCGATCCACTCGTATAGCTCAGTAGGGAAGGACGCGAAAAATATTTTGTGGATCTATGTATATAGGTAATTTTCTAACCACTCTTCTTTTGACAGTTGCGGGTTTCTATTCTCCTGCGTCGGGAACTCATGAATTCTTCTATCCGACTAGCCTTTGATTTTTTTTCTTAGTTAGATTCTAATTATATGACATCACACATCTCTTATGTAGATTCTGGTCCTGACAATGGAACCATTTGTTGGCTTATAGGGCCCTGACCCAGGTTCAAAGTTAGTTAGCCAAACAAATCCCTACACTATTGGCCCTTTCGGCATCATCCTGCGGAGCGCAAACTGAAGTCTCACCCGAAGTAGTATGGGGCGATGCTGGAACCAAGTTTCCGCACCCTTGAGATGGTTGTGATGTCGGGTTATTCCAGCTATACCTGTCTTTGCGAAAGTTGCTTTGCGCCCTATTCCACCCTTCAGTACCTTTGTGAAGTTATAAGAAGAATTTCGGTGTAAATCACATATAGAAAGACCTTTGTCGACGTGTTTCGAACCAACTAGTTTGGTTCATCATTAGGACAAGTTGAAGAAACAGATCTAGTCCAGCAAGTTAAATAGTATGAGCAAAGACTCCAATGGCTAACAAGATAAAATAGGCCTTCGTAGCCCTAACCAAGGCCTGAGATGCTTTCGCGCTGTTATGGAATTGAACTGCGCTATTTCCCAAACTAGACTAAGTATCTTAGTTATCTTATTGACAGATCTTAATTATCTTCGCGTAAACTGATATTCTTCCTCGTGTTCACTTAACCAATACAATTATACACATTCGTGCATCATATAAGTAGTAAAAGTGAAATTCATACCAAATATGGCAGATGCATAAATAGGAGACAAATACACAGAAATGATAGAAAACTTCTCTTTATTAGTACTTCCAAATGATTACAGACTCGACTTGCGCTGTGCACTCAACTGCAGGGGTCCGCGCACTCAGCTGTGGACTACTAGGCCTCTGCGCACTCAACTACAGAGCCTCTACCTACGCTATGATCCAAAACTTAGACTTACAATTTAGAACTATCTCACATACATCTTCATTCCTTAGACATTTTGTGATTGTTTTAACTACTTAAAGCTTCACTCTATTTATACAATCCCATGGTCCATGGACCATGGGTAGATCTTCTACAACCGACATTACATTATCAAAATAAGAGCAGACAACCCTGTGACTCTTTAACAACTACGCGCACCATGCCCACAAAATGTGAAGTATTTACATTGGAATTACAAACTTGGACCAAAATCTGGGCTCTAAGCCCCAAAATTTCCCTTGGGGGATCCTGCGCCCGACAGAACTCCACCAGTCCTACTCTAGTTAACTGAATATTTACTCATCCAAAACTCATGCAAGTCAATTCTGAGAAAGACTTAGTTGAGACTAGAGTGTAGGGACAATGTACTATTTGTTTTAGATTTTTTTGAGTTGCACTTATAGTGCATGTAATCACGAATTGATCCTTGAGGGATTGCACTATTTTTAGAGGCTTTATTTCCCTTTAAATAAAAGCTATTATCCATAGGAATTACACATTGGAATAAAGACTTGGAGAGCTTGTGAAGAAGCTAAGCTTTGGCCTTGAGATTTCTTATGAGTTGGAGATTGAATTTTCTAAGTGTTGGGATCGTTCTAGAGAGAACAAGCATTGTAATTTCATCTTGATTTTCCAGATTAATACAAAACAAATAGTGGGGTTTTGAGTTCTGGCTTTGCCTGGATATTTATTGTGTTATGTGCCTTTGATTCTCTTCCTTATTGATTATTATTTGCTTGATGTTTATGGGCTTATGTTGTAAATAGTAGAAGTAGATTATTATCTCTTGCTTTAACAAATTGCATTAGCTTGTGAATCTACAGGATTTTCTACATGGTATCAGAGCAATATTGTTTTTTGAGCCAAGGGTTTATAGAGAATATCTAAAAATTTATGTGCAAATTTTTCATAAACAAATTGCAGATCTGGATTCGTTGGGAAAAGATACCCAACTTCAAAAACAAAATTGGCCGAATTGGAGCTCGAATGAGGGAGATATTGCTAATTTAAAATCAACTCCCTAGAGGAGATTTCAAAGTTTTGAGTTTCTCGGTTACAAGTGAAAGTCGAATTTGCAATACATACTTCAGGATCGGTAGATGGCATTCCATTGGTTGAGGCTTGAGTATGCCTTGGAAGGCAGCTCAGATTTTATAGCCTGGAGGGACATGATGGAGGTTGTGCTAGAGGACAATGGCTTGAAGGAGTTGAACAAGCAATTCCTAAACCAACAACTATTGATGCACAGAACTTGGCTGAGTGGAAGAAGTGTGTGGCGAGGGCAAGGCATATAATCCTAGAGAGAGTTTGATATCATATTGTCTTGAGTCTCCACGGAAAGCAAACCCCGCATGCTATGTGGAAGTCGGCACTGAAGGATAAACTTTGTAAAATCAAGATGGTGAAAGGCGAGACGATTCCAAAGTACTTGACCAAGTTCACTCAATGTCGAGATGAACTTGGAAGTGTTGGAATCAAGGTTGCCGAGGAGGATATGGTGAGCCTTTCTCTTCTTGGACTCCCAAAGAGTTGGCATAGTTATCAACAATCTGTCAATGGTCAGGAGAAGTTGTCAGATTGGGAATGACTATGGTCATATTTGATGTAGGATGAGATCAGGAGGAACACTAGGGATGGCTATTCATCAAAGACTGGTGATGAAGAGAATTGTGCCTTAGAAATTAAGGTGAGGAAGGGGAAAGGTAAAATTTCTCATTCCAAATCATATTCTTATCATGGAAGTAAGTAGAAGGACATGACAAAAGTTAAATGCTTTCATTGTCACAAGATGGGACACTTCACTACAAATTGTCCATTGAAGAAGTCTAAGGAGAAGTCCTCAAGAGGAGGGGTGGGTGAGGCTTTGGCTTCCCAATTCGAATTAGACTTTTTCCTCATTGCATGCATGGTGTATTCAATGATGGGAATTTTTTGGTACTTAAACAGTGGAGCTTCTTTCCACATGACTGGCGACAAAGAGTTATTTGGTCAACTGGAGGAGAAAGATCTCAAGATGTATATTGAGATGGGTGATGATGGTAAGTATAGTGTTACTGTTGTGGGCACTATTACTTTTCAGAGGGAGCATGCGACTCACCTTGAAGAATGTTATGCATGTACCCAAACTAACGAAGAACTTTGTTTCCATTGCCATGCTTGAGGATAGAGGCTATGATGTGATCTTTTCGAAAGGAAAGGCGTTCCTTTGACACATAGCCACGGGTCAAGTAAAGAAGATAGGGATTTGAGTTCAAAATCTCTATAAGATAGAGGTATAGGATTGTACTGATTTGAGTTCAAAAGCAGAAAAGATGTTGAGCCTAGACGTCCGTGAGTTGTGTCACAGGCGATTGGGCCACTTGCATCATGGGGCTTTGAAGATATTGCAGCGAATATCTACCGGTCTTCCCAAAGGTACGCTTGAGAAAGTTGATACATGTAAGGGTTGTACTTTGGGAAAATACACCAAGTCTTCCTTTGGAGACAAAGATAGTTGAGCATAGTCTATTCTAGAGAGAGTCCATCCAGATGTGTTGACAATTCTCGACAACATCCATGGTCAAACACAGGTATTATGTTATATTTGTTGAAGACTATTCTCATAAATGTTGGGTATTTTTTATGCAGAAAAATGATCAGACTTTCACAAAGTTTTGTGAATTCAAAGCATTGGTAGAGAAAGAGTCTGGCAAGAAGGTTAAAGCTCTACAGAGTGATAATGGTGGTGAGTATGTCTCCAATGAGTTTAAGAATTTTTTTGCAGTGGAAGGGATTAAATGAGAGTTGACGGCACCCCATAACCCTCAACAGAATGGGGTTGCTGAGAGGAAGAACAAGAGCATAGTAAGGGCAGCAAGGGCGATGTTTCATGATTAGGGCCTACCACCACACTTGTAGGTTGAGACATGCAACACAATGGTTTATTTTTAGAACCATAGACCACATTGGATACTTGAGATGAAGACACCAAAGGAGGCATATTCTAGTAAGAGGCCAGATGTTGGTCACTTCAGGATTTTTGGGTTATCCTTTTATTGCCATGTGGCCAAAGATGCACGGAAGAAGCTTGACCCAACAACAGAGTTGGGAATCTTTGTGGGGTACACTGATACACCCCACAACTATCGAGTGTACATTCTGACCCGTCATAGGATAGTGGTTTGCAGGGATATCAGGTTTGATGTGGAGAAGGCCATGCGAGTATCCCTTGAGAGGGAGCTTGAGCTACATACGGATGAGGAGATTTTAGCTCCTAAGGTTGAGGGGCCTCAGATTGATGTGGAGAAGCCACACGCAGAGGTTCAGAGAGTGGAGACATCAACTCAGGTAGAGTCTTCCAGAGAGGGAAGAAAGCGCACTAGAGAAGCTAACAAATTGTTGGATGATGCATGGGAGAATGTGGGATCACCCTCTTCTCAGTGCAGACAAAGGAGGTCGCCAGAGAGGTACACTAGATATATGGCACTTATTGGTGCATGTGTTGTGACAGAGCCATCTTCCTTTCAGGAAGCATTGTAGCAGCCAGTTTGGGTTGATGCCATGGTGGAGGATTATGAACCCATAGTTCAAAACAGTGTTTGGGATGTGGTCTCGAGACAGGAGGACAAGTCAGTTGTGAGCTCCCATTGGATTTACAAGGCAAAGCAAGTTGCAGATGGTAGTGTGGAGGAGCATAAGGCTAGATTTGTGGCCCGTGGCTTTTCACAGGTAGAGAGGATTGATTATGATAAGAACTTTGCTCCTGTTGCAAGGTACTCGTCAATCAGATCTATTTTTTCACTATCAACACAGATGGTTTGGAAGATCCATCAGATGGATGTGAAGGTTGCCTTCCTCAATGGCATGATTGAGGAAGAGGTGTACATAGAGCAGCCCGAAGGTTTTGAAACCTTGTACCGTGAGTCGCATGTGTGCCGACTCAAGAGAGCATTGCATGGGCTGAAGCAAGCACCCTGTGCTTGGTACACCATGATAGATAGCTACTTCATTGGGTTGGGCTTCATGAAGAGTGAAGTGGATGTGAACCTGTATCACATAGTGGTGGAAGGTAAGTTTTTGATCATTGTACTTTATGTAGATGATATTATGATGACAGGTGATGAGAATCTCAACAACTATTAAAAGGAGGACCTTGCAAGAGAGTTTGAGATGAAGGACATGGGGCTCATGCATTACTTTCTTGGCATGAAGGTATGGCAGGGAGATGGGGAGTTGTTTGTATCTCAGGGCAAGTATGCCAACAAGATACTTAGGAGATTCCACATGGAAAACAGTAAACTCATGGAAACTCCTCTAGCTGGTAATTAGACGAAGGAGGATGCTACTTCAGTGGAAATAGTGGAAGCTACTGTTTACAGGCATCTTGTGGTTTCACTGATGTATTTAGTGACACATGACTAGATATGTGCTATGCAGTTAACCAGCTTAGTCAAGCGATGGTTAGGCCTACTAAGATATATTGGAAGGTGACAAAGCATGTATTGAGATACCTCAGAGGCACTACTTAGTTTGGGTCATGGTACAGACAGAAAGATGGAGTGAAGCTTCAAGGCTTCACCGATGTAGATTGGGCAAGGAGCCCATCCGACAGGAAGAGAACATCAGGAGGGGTCTTTAGTATTGGGTCATTAGCAGTTTCTTGGTACAACAGGAAACAGAGATTGATTGCACTCAGTTTGGCAGAGGCAGAGTACATGGCTGCAAGTCAGGAAGCATGTGAGGCTATCTAGATGAGGAAGATCTTGGTTGGTTTGTTTGGTCAACAGATGGATCTGATAGTGAATTATTGTGACAATCAGAGTTGTATCAAACTCTCTGAAATTCGAGTCTTTCATGATTGGTCCAAGCATATTGATATTTGGTATCATCATCTCAGAGATTGCGTATTGAGGTGGATCATGTTGTTAGATTACATTCCCATGAAGGAGAAAGATGCTGACATCTTGACAAAGGCATTGTCAAGATGTAAATTCAAGTTTCACAGAGACGGGATTGGGGTAATTAATAATCCCTTTCTTGTTGAGAGGGAGTATTGAGAAATAGCAACAATAAATTTTAGTTTAATTTGTCCTTGAATTAAATTGTGAATTAATTTCGAATTCTATTCTCATAGAAACTTAAAATAGTTAAATTAAGTTTATTAAACTTACTTAACTTAGGAAATTTGAGTTGGAAGTCTTTTGGAAGTCATGTATATGTTCTCCCTACTTTGCAGGAGTCCAGTGTGAGTTAAATGTGAGTTGTAAAATAGAGTCAACGCTGGTCAAATCAACAGAATTACACTCCAAATAATCTCAGTCAAACCCAG
Organism: Pinus taeda; assembly: GCA_000404065.3. Classification (NCBI taxonomy): domain Eukaryota; kingdom Viridiplantae; phylum Streptophyta; class Pinopsida; order Pinales; family Pinaceae; genus Pinus; species Pinus taeda. The sequence goes on along the minus strand of APFE030927631.1, from coordinate 101,166 downwards.
TCAAATTGACCTCCAACTACAAGCCAAATTAGTGCAAAACAATCCTAAAGAAATCGGTCAAACTTGTTGTGGTCAACGTTGGTCAAACATCACAGAAAATCTCGGTTTCCATGCCAAAGAATGTGGCTTGCCCAAACAGAAATAATCCCACAAAAATCACAGTTAAACAATGTCAATGTTAATCAAACTTCCTGCAACTTAGTCAATGCTGGAAACAGAAAAATCGTAGTCGAACTTTGCACGTGTGGAGGAGAAGAAGGTTGCCTGAATTTTTTATGACCCAATCAAATGAGGAGAGAGAAATATGTGTGAGGTTGAATGATGTCCAAATGAGGTATATGCACCTTCTATTTATATGCAATGTTGAGGATGAAAAGACATGTCTTTTGGGCTTCTGAGCCTACATTAGTTTGTTGGTCGACCTTGACAATTTGTCCATAAATGAAATAAATTAATAATTCCATTTGTACATTTCAAAATGAGATGATCTTTAGATCAATCCTACACCTCTCAGAAAGAGGAATCCAATAAAAATATCAGCTTCATCATATCAGTTGTCCAAGATGGAGTTTGGACCTAGTTTCCAAATTTAACACTCCCTCTCAACTAGGAAGAACTCCACCTACCAAATCATCTGTCAATTTGTACCATCTCTGACATGCTTGTTATACTCTGCTCTGTTGAACCGTGTAGAAATAATGAAGAAGAAATGATCGATAATGTGTCATTCCATTCTCCACTTACTTGAAGTCAGTCTTCAATAATCGAGAGTGTATCATACCACTCCCCACTGACCCAAAGTCAGTATCCATTAATCCCATATCAATATCAAACATCCTAGCATATGGAGTATAGTAGTACATGATGCGTCCATCAGTAGTACTATGGTCACTATCCTCATTTCCCTACTCATTGGCCAGATGAGATGTACTTCCCATGAGTCCCAGACTGCATGGGTAGGATGTATCGACGAGAGAAGGTGAATCACTCATCCTATGCATATCTCAACCATCATGGGGAGATCAATTTACCTTTATCAATTCCATGGAATTCACGTCTGAATTTGGTAGAGATCACACACACCTAAGTGTCCTCACCCATTGGTTGGATGGGTAGCAATCTTGACAAGCTTAACCATCTCAATATGGCCCTTGGTCAAATAAAGACACGAAGGTGAATTTCAGGTCGGATACATATTAGGGCATGTACTCAACCAAGTCCATAGCTTCAAGGAGTACCCTCACACCCAAGAGCCTCATTACTCATTCCACCCTCACCAAGTCCATGGCTAGTCAAAAAACGGGGGAAGAGCATATGCTCAGTGTCTCGACCAATAGTGTTCCCTCTCAGGGAGGGATACATTCTTTTGCACTCCAAACTTCTCTTTGGAGAATAATAATTTCGCTTTCGGCAAAGGCTTAGTGAAAATTTTTGCAACTTGCTCATTTGTTGAGATGTGTTAGAGCCTCACTGCTCCTCTCAGTACCATATCTTTGATGTAGTGGTACTTGATCTCGTTGTGCTTTGACCTATCATGGAACACTAGATTCTTCGAAAATTTGATTCTGCTTTGGTTTTCATAGTAAATAATGGTCATATCTAGCACGTGATTGAACAAATCTACAAAGAGCTTTCGCAACCACATTGCCTTACAACTAGCTATACTAGCTGCAATATACTTTGCCTCGATTGTACTGAGATCGATAGATTTTTTCTTCCTACTCATCTAGGAAATCATGGCAGTTCCCAAGCTAAAACAACGCCCAGATGCGCATGCAAAGGTTCCAAAATGAACTGGCTCAAGGTGTAAATAGAAAAACAAATATTTGGTCTTGTGTTGACTAGAAACATCAGAGCCTCAATCAAATGGTGATACAAAGAAGGATTTTCTAGATATGGTTGTGCAACTTCACCACATAACTTCTTGAAGTTTGCCTCCATCAGTGTGTCCATGGATGTGAAATCCACCATCCCAAATCTCTCTAAGATTTTGACAACATATTTTAATTGGATACGGAAAATCTCTCCAGGTCTTTGCCACACCTCTAAGCCCATTTAATAATGAATCGACCTAAGATATTTCATCTCAAATTCGGAGGCAAGTTCCCTCTTACACAAGATGATCAAAGGCTTTTCTCCTGTCAAGAATAATTCATCAACATATAAAACCAAAATCAAAGGCATACCTTGGACAACCTTGAATTAGAGGCTCAGATCAACATTGCTTCTGTTGAATCCAAGCTTCATTGGGTATCCATCAATTTGAGCATATCAAGCCCTAGGGGCTTTCTTCAATCCATAGAGGGCTTTCTCCACTGCAAACATGGGTTTCCCTGTAATTTTCCTCAAATCCTTGAGGTTGCTCCAATTACACTTCTTCCTTGAGTATTCCATGAAGAAAGGTTGTTTCCACATCCATCTGATGAAGACTCCAACCCTGATTGGCAGCAAGAGAAATAACAAACCAAATGGTAATGTATTGAGGAACAGGTGAAAACATCTCATCATAAGCTTCTCCCTCTTTTTGGGATAATCCTATAGCCACAAACCTCGCTTTGAAATTCTCAATGCTACCATCAGTTGCATGTTTGATTATGTATATACTTGGAAGTAAAAAAAACTTCCCTTTAGGTCTCGAAACAACCTCCCATACATCATTTTTCATGATGGATTGATATCCTTCGACCATGGAATCTCTCCAAACTTATTCCTATACTACTTCTTCAAAGTTACAAAGTTTAGATTTTATGATGTCACATCCCAATGCAGCATATCCCTAATATCTGTGAGGCTTCTTGCTCTCTTTGAAGGTGCCTCTTGGGGCTCAATGTCTCTTTGCATCCTCTAAAGTATCACAAAGCCACAAGGGTCTCTTCCTCATGGGAGGATCACAGGGAGGAGGATCCAAAGGATCCAAAGGTGCCATAGGCTCGTTTGGAAGGTCAAGCTCGGGCATGGATGCCTTTGCATCTACATCCATAGTATCATCTCTTCTCATAGTGTTGGAAGGGACAGGAGAGTCCATTACTTTTCCAAGGGAAACATCTTCATCAAATGTCACATCCCGATTGAACTCAATGTTACTTTGACCTAGCACATAAATCATGTAAGCTTTAGAATTTTCACAATAACCAACAAGTGTACCTTTCTTTCCTGAAGCATGTAGCTTGGACCTCTTCTCTTCCAACAAATAAAAGTAGACAAGGCAGCTAAATATTCTCAAGTGTCCAACTTCCAGCTTCACCCCTGTAAATACTTCTTCAGGAGTCTTGTCTCCCAAGGCTTGATGAGGACTCCTACTTTAGACTTATGAAACAATATTTGTTTCTTCTCCCCATAGAAACATAGGAAGGTTTTGATCATGAATCATGGCTTTGGTTGCTTCCAAGATGGACATGTTCTTCCTCTCAACAAATCCATTTTGTTCAGGGTTGTATGGAACAATCGCCTACCTCTTAATCCCGAAATCTATGCAAAAATATTTGAAGTCATTTGAAGTGTATTCACCTCTATTATCAGTCCTCAGGATCTTGATTTTCTTTCTAGTTTGATTTTCCACAAGAGCTTTGAAGCCCCTTAACATGTTGAAAGTCTGAGCCTTGGTCTTTAAGTAGAAGATCCAATTCATATGGGAGAAGTCATCCACGAAGATCACACAGTACAGATATCCTCCAAGAGATGTCACTGACATGGGTCCACAAAGATCAAAATGAATGAGTTGAAGAATATCTTTAGATTTGTTGCTACTAGAAAGGAATGGTCCCTTAACATTCTTTCCATTAGCACATCCCTAACATACACATTCATGATCAACCTGAATCCGGGGAATTCCTGAAACCATCTTGCTCAAGTCAAGTTGAACCTTGTAGAAGGTGAGAAAATCTCCAGTGCCAAAGCTCACACTGATTAATGATATCATGGACCAATGCTTGAATTGGTTGACCACAAAATCTATATAGGCCTTTGTTTCTAACACCAACTGTGAAGGCTTATCTCAAGTTAGATCTCCTTGGCCAAGCAATGAATTTTCCATTAATGAATGAAACTCTAAATCCTTTGTCTTTCAAAGCAGAAATGGTGACAAGATTCTTCTTGAAGCTCGACACATAAAGCATCTTGTAGATGAATGGTTTGACCAGGTTCCAAATGAAAAGAACAGAACCAGACCTTTTGACAAGATGAGAAGAATTATTTGCAAGTATAATTTTCAAATTAGTCTCCTTCTCAACCAGATTTGAGAGGACTTCACGATACCCAGTAAAATGTCTAGATTCCCCACTATCAACCAACTAGCTATCAATGTTATCTGAAGATGAGCTAAAAGGAGAAGCAATAAGATAGTATTCAGATTGAGTATTAACAACACTGTTGTCATACCTTGTGTTCCTGGACCTCTTATGAGGGCGTTGGGTCTCTTCATCACTTGCATGGGAAACAAAACATTTTCCTCTTCTTCTATTATTGAAGTTGTTGTTGTTGCCATTGTTGTTGGGCCTTTGAGCATTTCTTCTATTAGGACATTCTCGAGCTATGTGGAAAAATTTGTCACATCTATAGCACTGGACTCTAGACAAGTCCCTTCTATTGTTGTTAAATGTTGGAGCTGTCTTCTTTGACTTCCATTTGGAAGGTATTCCTTTTCCTATCTTGACATTGGCTGCAAAGGTTGTAGGTTATCCTTCTTGTTTCTAAATTCTTCCTCTGGAAATGAGTTTGGATTCTTCTTGAGTGCAATTGCCCAAAATCTCATCAAACGTAGGGAGCTCTTTTCAACGAGAAATGCTTGTAATAAATGTCTCCTAAGACATGGGGAGTCCTCCAAGGGTCATCTATACAAGCTCTCTCTCAGGTATGACTTCTCTAATGGAAAGAAGTTGATCTCTTACTTGAAAGATCCTCATGAAATAGAGTGGTATAGATTTAGACATGGACATATTGATATCATGAGGTTGACTCTTCAAGGAAATGACTTGGATGAGATTGTTGACGTCATACATACCAATCAATTTTTCATACATCTCCTTTGACTTCTTCAACTTGGACACATAGGTGATGAGGTGGTCTCTAACAGAGTCAATGATGATCTTCTTCACCTTGATCTCACCCTTGATCTATATTAAGAGTCTGTTGTAGGGAAAACTCAACACCCCCTGTTACTTCAATAATGGGGCCCCTTTCCATTAATTTTTGGTTAAGCATCTTTTATGATTTTCATTTGTCTTACAATTTTGTCATTTTTTCGTTTTCATCGGATTTTTGTTTTGATTGTTTTATTGAATTTGATTTTTCACTAACTTTCCATCAATACTTGTTTCGCCTCATTTGGTCAACCGGTTTGTAAATGACACTCTTTTGAAGTTTGATCATTTTCTCGCCTAGGTTAAAAAATGTAAATAAATGTATGATATTTCATTTTTTGCAATTAAAATAGTCATTCATTGTAAATATTAACTCTCAGTTAATATTTACTAATACTTTCATTTTTTCACTAATGGTCTTACGAAATGACCCAGCTAAATTGTACAACACATGAAAACACGTTTCAGGATCCTAGTAATTTACTCCAATTTTTTATTTTAAAGCATTGCCAAACCCAAAACCCAAAAATTACAAAGTGGTTATAATCCAATCTGTAGGACTGTTAATTCATGTAGCCCAACTTCACATCCCTTCTCTTCCATCAAAAAATTGCAATTTAAAAAAAGTGCGATAAAAATATTTTTGCGATGCGTTATCGATATCGCAGTTTCATATTATCACTTATTTTGAAAACTTTCGATCATGCAATTGCAATTTGGTTTATATGGGGGGTCAATTTTTTTTAACATAAGATGAATCCTCCTTATCCCTCCATGACCTCACCCCTTATCACTCCACACTCCTCCCACCTTCCACGCTCACATTCCATTAACCATCACCCTCCACTCCTTATAACTCCTTAACGTTCCACCCTCCTCACTCATACGTTCCGCATAATATGGATTTTAATAATATAATATTATATTAGTATTATAATATTAGTATATAATAATTATCATATTTTATTATAATTATCATATAATATAATATAATTATAATAATAAAAAAAAAATTCACTTCTAGTTCACGGATACCCGGGTCAGTGGGTAGCTGCTACGTCTAGGGTTGTTCAACACCGAGTGGACCCCACTTGAAGGGGATCAACACCCCTCGGCCTATTTACTGACCTGAACCCAAGAGCTTTCAGGAATTGACCTTGTGACCTCCCGATTGGCGAGGCACTGATTTGACCGATTAAGCTAACTCTTGGGGCTAATTATAATAATATAATATAATAATATTTTAAATAATTATTTAAATTAATTTTTAATTAATTTAAATTTTTAATTAATTTAAATTTGTTAATAATTAATTAATTAAATTTAATAATGTGGATACAATTAATTAGCATTAATTAATAAATAACTGTAGTCTAATTTAGAATTAGATTTTAATTTTTAAAAAAATGAATTTTTAGCCTAAGCAATAGAAATTCCAGAATTTTGACAATTTTAATATACCTACTTTGGGAGCTCATAAATGGAGTTTTACTTGGCCAAATGAGGCTCAGGATGGCTCATTGGAAAGATAAAAAATAATGGAGAATATTTTTGAAGTAGTTTCATTTTCAGATTTGATCATTTATTGGGTCTAAAATCCAACAGAAGATCAAGCTCCGAATTTTTTAACAAAACTAATTTCTGAGTTTAATTTTTTGCATTGTCATTTGCCCACAACTTCTTCTGAGTACAGATTCATTCACCTATGTTCTCCTTAGCCAATAAAATCTTTATATACATCAATAGAAAGCTCAGATTTCTTTTATTTTAATGATGTAATTAAGCTTTGATTGGATTTGTTTTAACTTCATATTTGGCATTTGATTTTATGTTTACATTTTAATTTTGTTTTGATTTGTTTTTTCGAGAAAAAATTTAAGAGATGAGGAGAAGAAAATCTCAACCAATGAGAATGCTCCAAAAATAGAAGAATGGAATTTTGGACCAATGAAAATTAATGGAGCAGATTTCTTCTTCAACAAACTTTCTTGTTGAGAATTCTTTTGTAAATATTATAAATAACATATTGTAGAATGTATTAAGGGCTTCTCTCCTTTGCAATTCTAGAATTCTAAAAGAACTAATGTAATAGAGATTTAGAGTTGTAGATGAGAGGAGAGAAAATCTTAGATCTGGGGATTATTGAGGATTTTTCTTTTGCATTATGAATTATGTATGATGGACAGAGCTTGCACTACGACAACTCTTTTTGTAACAAAATAAGTTCAAAGATTGTAGAGAACTATTGGAGACTCGAGCCAGAGTAATGGATTCAATAAATTGGTATTTATAATACTATTGTTTTAAATACTAGTTTTATTTTCTGATCGCAGGAATGTGCTATTTTATTCATATTTGTGCACTATTATCAATATGAGTAATTTGTCTCAATCATATGTTATTATTTATCTCTACTCTTAGGGCTTGAATTTTAATTTCTCAATAACTATTTACTCAAAAATCTATTTTTTAATAATTTAACAAATAATGGTATGTTGTGAACTATTTCCTCATATTATCGTTTAATTATTCGAATTACTGATTTAACAATCAATATCATTTTGTGAACTACTTCCTAAATGTTGTTGATTGATTATTTCAATTAAGAGGTCACTAAATAGAATGTGTTTTGGTATTCATAATGTCAATTAAGAACTACTTCATTAGCTTGATATTCATTAAAAGTCATACATATTTAAATTCCAATTATTTAAATACCTTGCTCTCGATTGGGTTAGATCTATATATTCCTAATTGAGGTAGGATTAGGATTTAGTTCCTTTTGTTTGCAGTTTAGAATAATTTTGCATATAGATTATTTATACATTCCTAAAAGCCCTATTCACAAAGAGGCAAGCTTTAGTTGTGGTTTGGCTGAACCCCAGATCACCTTAAGGGTCACTTTCTTGCTTGATCATCAAGAGGGATGATCTGATGTCTCTTCTTTATTGGTGGTTGAAAGTCATATTTTAAGCCATTGGAGATTGAGAGAAGGTAGCTGGACCTAGTTAAACTAGTCGAAACCACCATTCCAAACAGAAAAGGAGTTTCTTTAAGGTCAAGACTGGGTGGTCATCTCCAATGTTGTTGCAGCAAATTTCGAGGCTTCAACAACATCCTAAATAGAAAAGAATGGAGAAGAATTAGAGTTGAGTAATATGGTAGGGCTATTCTCTAGGAAAGTGGTTATTAACATGGTGAGCCATTATTTCATGTCCCACATCCATTGAAATCCACTCATATGTATGATGTGAAAGATGGACTCTAAGATCTAATAATGTCAGTGTAATCCCACCTTAGCACTAGGAGGAGTGTGAAATCAATAAAAGAGGAGATAGGGTCAAGGAGGGTAACGATAAAATTAGAGAGAGGTGTCATTTGATTGTATAATGGGTATTTGTATAACTAAAAGGGGGATTTTCATGGATTGTGGAGGGTGGAACCCATTGAGAAATCAAGGGTAGCTAGATTAGGGTGATTTATGTTGCAATGATAACTGCTTGTGATGTTATTTTACTTCACTTGATGCACTTGTAATTAATTTCATCTTTACTTGAATATTATAGTGTTATTTTATTATCAAACAACTACCAAACCTTGAAGATCAATGAGACAAGAGGACACAAAATGTTGGTTTCTCCACAGGGCCAAAATATCTCCTCTTAAGAGGAAAACCCCCAAGATTTCTTTTCTTCTGATAGAATATTCAAATGAAAAAGTCCAAGACCTCAGACCCTTGACAAAGACCCCTTCAAACCCAAGTCAACTTCTCCTTTTAATGAGCTTGTCCTCCACAAATTCAACACAAGTTAACCTACTCTAAACTTTAGATTTCAACCTCTTCTTCATAATTTCGTCTTGCTGCTTTAGGATTGCAATTTTCGGCCCCCTGTATTTTTTGCAGTTTCACACATGTGGGATATATAGGTCAAAATAAGGTCTTCTTATTGCTCACTTTAGCTTGCTTCTCTTCCTTGATACATCAGCTTGCAAACCTCCTAATTTTTTCACCAAATTTTGGCTTCTCAATATGACTAGCATTCTTAGTCTTGTTGCAACAAAAAAGAGCCCTAATTTTCTTCACACATGTGGTAGAAATATCCCAAAACGATCTTATTAATTTTTTTTTCTTATCTTGTCTTTCTTCTATTCTTCTTCTCCCTTCTTATTAGTCTCTTTCTTATTCTTCAATGAGCTACTTGAATCTCTTTCCAATGAGGTCGATTACCTTGTATGTATAGGCTTCTTCTGGAGGTCGAATAGCCCTTACGATGCTGACTTGTTTTTGCTTGTAGGCCAACTCGTCTTGGAGGGAGTCTTATGACAATTTTTGATTTACAATAATTTTCTTGACATTATACAATATGCCCAAAGGGGTCTTTTGTATATGACAATGACTCAATTGACTTCTTGACTTTATGATAATCTCTAAAAGCACTCAATGGGTACTCGACCTACAAATAAATTGACCTTGAGCATGAAACCCATGCTACAATAATAATAATAATAATAATCATTTTTCTTTGTTTTTACAATATACAAGAATCAAAAGTACATTTCATATTTATGAAGACTAAACCTTGTTACCTACTTGTTATAGACATATTTGGGCACTGCAACCCCAATCACATATGTCCATAAACCAAGGGCTTCTAAGTCCCTAAAAGTGTTGTTTCATACCTAAAGGAGCAAGGTCAGCTGATTACATCATCTCCCAGAAGTTCTCCATGGAAAATTGCTCAGAACTGGTCAAAACTGGACCATACAGACTGCTTAGTGCTTAGGTGTGATGCATCTCACCTGCCCACATGCAAAAAGTGTGATGCATACTGAAAATCCTTCTCTGTAGAGTGCAATGGGTGAGAGTAGACAAATCGCAGAGACAGTTTTCAAGGTGGATGATCATGGAATCTTCCAGAAACTTCTCCTGTGACACTTGCCTCTCTGAATTTTCCCAGGGATGAGTAAGAGATCATGAATCTCCAAGTGGAACCAAGAAATATCATAGAGAGGACACTAATTAAAATCCCAGAAGCTAACTCGCCCCCTTGCAAACATCTATATATGGATCCCTCATCCCAGAGATCCAAAGGCTGGAATCTTGTATTTTGTAAGGAAGTGTTGTTGGTTTCTTTGTGGAACATCATAGTGTTGGGTGATCTAAGCTCTCTATGAGGTGAAGAAGGGCTTTCATGCTAGGAGGATGACATTGGTTCAGATCAATGGGTTGGAATCCTCTCTTCTACTCTTTTTATCAATAAAGCTATTTGAGTTTTCCTCCACATTCTTGTATGTTTGAGTTGATATATGCATTTGTGTGGTCAATATATATCTGGTCCGATATTGTTTATGATTGTAGATCTTTGTGCTTTGATGGTATTATGCTGCTTTGAATTTACAGGTGCTCTTTGAAATGGGACAAGTAAGGAAGGAGCAACAAAGATCTGTCAAAGGGGAGAGGAAACAAGCAAGGAGCCAAGTGAAAGGCTGAGGTTGGTACTCTCTACTTATCTCTCATCTACTTCTCATAAAGGAAAATGAAAGTAACTTTAGTTTGCTTATTTCTAAGATAGCTACTCATCTTAGTGGGATTAGCAGCTCTAAATGGACACTAGATTTCTCGATAACGAAATGGTGATTCCGTTGGGGAGTGAATAGCTTGTTTTCTTGTTTATATTTGTTTGCTTTATAAACTATAGACGAAGCCTGAAGTTAAGCCAGCTAGCCTTCGAACTGCATTTGTTATGCAAGTGCAAAGTAGATCAATGCTGCTTTAGTCCATCTCTGGGTTTTGTTTATAAACTAAACAATTGATTTGCAAACATCCTAATTGCCCTGGTGGTAGCTCAAGTAACTCCATTAGATCAGCCCCTATGATTTGTATTTACTGACTATCATTAGCTCGGCCTAAATCCCTAAACTAAGCTGCAAACTATGACCAAAAACCAAGTCAAAGTCTTGTCCCTGGACCATCGCACCTTCTCCTCTTGGCAATCTGGATGCATCGCACCTCTCGTGTGCAGTAGGTGAGATGCATCCCTGTTTCCCTGTGTTACAAGTGCAATCATCAGATAAGACTGTTTCTGCCTCAAGATTTTGGTTTTTCTTCTCTCTTCAGCTTTATTCAAGAGTTTTGTTGTCTGTGATCAGTATACCACTGTGGAAACTCCCTTCCTTTGCATTATTTAGCCTCCATTGTACAAAGAATTGTGAATGTTTTTATGTATTGTTCGCCATTTACAGTTCTCCTTTACAAAGAAGTAGCTTAGTCAAACTGTCGTCTTTTGATTTGGAAGTGTCGCAAGTGTCGTTTTCAGTCAAAGAAAAGAATCCTACTCTTCTTGATGGTCGATTACATTGTTACTATTGTATTTGATTTGAATTAATAGTATTTCAAGTGTCGAAAGCAGTTTTCAATTCAAAATCGCAAAGTGTCGTCATTGTCTTCCTTTCATCTTTTGAAGAGAAAATTGTTAGTGATGTCGCTTTGAAAAGATAATTCAGATTTGTACTTAGCATTCTTTTTGTCATTCACACATTAAGAAAGTAGAAAACAAATACATGCATGTGAATTTGCATTTACACTGCTTGTTGATTTTGATTTAGGACAGTGCATCTAGTGTGTGCTCTCTGCTCTATGTTGAAAGAATCTCGCTTCTCTTTCCTTAGTAGCTAGGATTTTCATTGCAAAAAGAAGAATAAACGATTGTTTATCATCTTAGATTGCATTTTAGGAATTGTATATCTACATCACACAGTGAACCTTAAAGAAAAACTTCTTAAGAAAGATCAACTATAAAATAAATTCAATGAACATAAAAACGCTTTGGAACCTAATGCACAACATTTAGAAGTCTAGGCTAGAGACGTATTTCGGCGTCGTAAAGCGTAGTAACTATCACTTTCATCATAGCTTGGGTGATTCCTCCTCTTTGAGATGACAAGTGCCAGTACGGACTTGTGCTCCCACGTACCGTCGAGTATACATTGGGAAACCACAATAGGCTATATCCTTTATCCTTAGGAAGCTGTGTCTGTCGCCCTATCGATCACAATGCACTGAACATAGCATTCAGGAAGATTGATTGTCGTACCGTAAAAAGTATTCTGCAGTTTTCTGATTGATTTGGTAATCCCTCTGTCTAGATTTCCATAGTAGTCTTTTTTGTTCCTTTTCAGACTCCTTAAAGGAAAAGGTCCATCTAGGCACTTGTCACTTTAGGCTCATTAAAAATCGAAGGCAACTAGAGTCATCTTTAGCTTTTTCTTGACTCTTAAAAATTGAAAAAGCAGGTTGTGTCAAAGCGTCATAAAATTTATTTTAATCGAAATAACGTCATTGTTCCCTCGTTGGTCTTAGGTTGAGAAAATGGAGTCCACCAACCAAGGATTTCCCATTAGGGGAAATCCTAGTTCTTTCTCCTCTTGGGGAGATGTTGGTGCACCTCATATGGCCACATTGTCCCTTCCAGGACTGACAATCGGCTTGCCAGTATGGCTCTTCTCGACCTCTGTCGTTCAAAGCACCGTGATTCCTGAGCAATCAAATCAGCAACTAGATGATACTAGAGTTACCCCCCAACCTTCTACTTCATTTGTTTCTCCCTCTCCTTCTTCCTCTTTGCTTGGTGAAGCTGGTAAAACTAAAAAACAAGTAACTGAGAAGAAGAAGAAAGGGAAGGAGAAGAAGAAGAAGGAGCCAAAGGCAAAAAGGGGCAACCATGCATCGTCTAGCGAAAATCCGCACATTGCACTATCCAAACCTAAATCTCCATGTGTCATTTGCAAAGGAGACCACTATCATCGAGATTTTCCTTGCATCCCACGAATCTTAAGGGACTAGTCTCCCCGCTTGCACAATCTGATGTCCTCAACCTCTGACGATCATGTTGAAAGTACACCATCAACTAGTGAAAAGGAAGTCTCTGGACATAAAAGAAAATATAAATTTCCTTGTAAACTGTGTGAAGGCGATCATGCCGTCCATCGTTGTCCCTTCCTAGACGAAGCTAAAAGAGTCTTGGATAACCATCCTGCTTCACCGCTACGACTTCCTCCTGGATACAAGAAACTTTTGTCGAGTCCATCGCTAGTTGAAAATCCGACTGACACACCTTTGTGGTTGGTCGAAGCATCTATCAATGAAGATAAACCCTTTGAGTCCACACCAGACCAAATTCAACAATTCGAGATGGCAGTCGACCCATTGTTGTCTTTAGAAGGTCCATCTTCATATGATACAGTCACCGAAGAGAATGAGAACGACACCGTTCAAATTCTTTTCATAAGCACAGACTCCGATGAACATGGGGGAAATCTACCCATTCCTTTACCGTAGAAAGGAAGTTCGTCAAAGTCGTATCCGGCCATTTATTCGGTCCCACCTCCAAGCAACCCAGTTGTTTCCTTCGACTAGAATCTACTAGGCAGACCCCGTCTATAATCTAATGTACCATTCCAAATCATTGTACAAACTTACAGAATGGTCATGGTCGGTACTATCATAGATGAAGGGGCTTCTGTGAGTATCCCTTCCTCAACTGCTTGGAAAGTGCTTGGTTCACCATCGCTTCTGCCTGAGATGCGAAATTTGACAGGCTTTGACAAAGGAACCAGTCGACCGTTAGGGATCCTTCCAAATTTGCCTATAACTTTGAGAGGGAAAATCGTCTATCTGAACATAATGGTAGTCCAAGGACCTTTAGATTACAATCTACTCCTTGGGTGTGACTATATTTATAGCATGGGAGCCATTGTCTCCTCACTCTTTCGAGTGATGTTTTTTCCGCATGAAGGTAGAGTGGTCCAGCTCATAGACCAGCTTTCACTCCCTGGCTCACACATAGCTAATATTCAAATGCCATCCCTAACTGGTATTTTCACACAAGGAATGTCTCATCAATCTCTAATCCATCCACCTGATGAGCGCGAGTGATTCGGTGATTGTGACTGAAATCCAGGGGGCATGTGCCCTGGTCTACTTCGGCAGGAAAACACTAGTTATAAGGTGGGTTTCCGCGTAGGAATATGACTAGTCTGACACACCCGTCCATTTAGAAAATGGGATTATACTGGAATAAGATACCTCCATCAGAAGGTATGCCTTTCTCGACAAAGCAAGTGCTTTGTCTGCAAATTGAAGGGTAACCTGGAAACTCTACTTTGTCCTTCAGAAGGTATGCCTTTCTCGATAGAGCAAGTGTTTTGTCTGCAAATTGAAGGGTAACCTAGAAACTCTACTTCGTTATACCTGGGGGCATGCAAACCTTTTTGCATGCAAGTGAAAAGTGACCAAAGTAACTCTAACCCCATAGTTTCTGCTGACTTTGACTACTTAAGTTAGGTGATTGGTCTGATCAACCATTCACCTTTACAAGGACCAAATAGCACTGGTAAAGTAAAGAATATGTTTCCCACCGAGAAGCTATCCTACCTAACCTTAGTAGTTCTTTAACCCCTAGGACAGTAGTTGGTCATTCCTAGCTTACATAAAGAAAGGATCCGGAGCAAAGTTTTGAATAGTGCAAGCTCCCTAAAAATTGAACCTATCGATGAGACATCCTTATTATACTATTGGCACGAGCAGTTTTACGCAAAGTTCAAGCTCGTTAAAAATTAAACCTAAGAAATGAGCACATGTTCCACCAAAGTTTAAGCTCATTAAAAAATGAACCAACCTCCGATAAATAACCATTGGGAACGCATTATCATCAGTGTTTGAGCCTTGGTTGTGTTCTTACCATCACCTCCACTCTGTTTTAGCCGATCGTACGCCTCCATTTGATTGTTTACCCTTTTAAATAACAGTTGCGACGAGTGATTTTGTTAGCCATCCTCTTAACCCTGCCATGATTAGAAAGTTCCAAACCTTACCTGGAACCAGCTGCTACCCGAAAATATCACTCGTTCCTCAAAAAACAAGTCTCCTTTAAGCTCTTTTCATCTGACTCATAAAATATGAAAATATTGCAAAGCAATTGGCCTCTCCAGCTCGTTAAAACGATTGAAAGTGATATCCCTCCTCTAGATTTTAATCTTTTTGGACCTAAGGGATTATTACACAAAAAGATCAAGCGCTTTTGTTGTTCGGCTCGTTAAAACTATTGAAAATTCATCCCTTTTGTCTTATTTTACACTTTTTCGGACTTAAGGGATTACATGACGAAAAAGGAATCCTGGAGTTTTCTTTCCATCCCTTTTCAGACTCTATAAAATTGAAAAAGGACTGAGTTATCTTTTTCATTAAACTCATTAAAACCAATAGCGACAAACTTGTCCATGCAGACAAGAACGAGTTTTGCTGTAGCTAGGCTCGTTAAAATATAGTGACGGGTTTGCTCGAAGGGCAAATTATAGAACAAGCATATGTTATCCTCCTCAATCTTGAAAAAAATAAAGAGGTACTGGTTAGCAATGACTGGGGAAAAATTGGGAAGAAAACTTGAAGAAACTTTATTGGTAGCAAGTCGCTCTTGAACATGACACTTTCACTCCATCGCCATGATTGAGTTAGGTTGGGTTATTCTGTTCACTGATCATATTACCATTGGTCCACCGTACCATCCATTTTTGGGGTTAACGCTACCAATCCATTTCAGTGTCCCTGATATGTTCAAGAGAAGTCGCTTAGAGAATTCACTAACCCAGCTTGTGTCTCATTCGCTGCAATACCTTCACCCTTCATTCTTTCATGACCACCACCCTAAACCCCGTATCATCAGATCATTTTCAACTCCACAAAATCATTTTCTCCATTTCATGTCGTAGATGTGGGATTCATTAATTCCCTCCTAGGACAAATTAGTTCTTGTTGACATCAGCTCATTATCCAAGAAGTCGACCTAGCAACAACCCTTTCAGTACTTTGAAGCTTGCATGCCTCAATGGCAAGTTTTTCACTTCCGGCGATAGGTTTACATCAATGGCCTTCGACCAAAAGATTTTGCGTGGTGTTCGATGCCAAGTCCCATTTTCACACCACGTGAATTGTATTGTCATACCTTGAGGGCCATCATCATTATCGGTGATTCCTCTCATGCCTGTTAACAGCTTACATCATTAGCTGTTAATCAGGCAATGTCTTTCCATGTTCGACTCTAGAACATCTTTTCACATGGATCGACTTATACTTCGGGCGAAGATTGAATGAGTATTGAAGACCCTGGATCTAGTTTCATCCATCTGGGCTGCAATATATTCAGGAAAATAAACACATCAAATGTACATCATTGCTGCACAGATAATTATCCAAGCCAAAGGATGATGGCTCTACTAGAATCATCAGTCTACCACACAGACAGTTGTCTGTCCTATGTACATGACAATGAATTTATAAAGGTGAGCATGGGAATGCCCACCTCAGCTAGATCATGAAAATATTATGAAGATAATGTATTGTATTGTATCTTATTACAGGTCACCTTCCAGTTTGAAAAAACCTCGGATCCTCATAATAAAGCTTTTCACCCAACATCAAAAAGATTTACGACCTCATGCTTTAGGTGGAAACTGTTATAGACATATTTGGGCACTGCAACCCCAATCACATATGTTCATAAACCAAGGGCTTCTAAGTCCCTAAAACTGTTGTTTCATACCCTAAAGGAGCAAGGTCAGCTGATTACATCATCTCCCAGAAGTTCTCCATGGAAAACTGCTCAGAACTGGTCAAAACTGGACCATATAGACTGCTTAGTGCTAAGGGTGCGATGCATCTCACCTGCCACATGAAAAAGTGTGATGCATACTGAAAAGCCTTTCTGTAGGGTGCGATGGGTGAGAGTAGACAAATGGCAGAGACAGTTTGCAAGGTGGATGATCATGGAATCTTCCAGAAACTTCTCCTGTGACACTTGCCTCTCTGAATTCGCCCAGGGATGAGTAAGAGATCATGAATATCCAAGTGGAACCAAGATCTATCAGAGAGAGGACAGTAATCAAAATCCCAGAAGCTGACTCACCCCCTGTAAACATTTATATATGGATCCCTCATCCCAGAGATCCAAAGGCTGGAATCTTGTATTTTGTAAGGAAGTGTTGTTGGTTTCTTTGTGAAACATCATAGTGTTGGGTGATCTAAGCTTTTTATGAGGTGAAGAAGGGCTTTCATGCTGGGAGGATTATGTTGGGTCAGATCAATGGGTTGTAATCCTCTCTTCTACTCTTTCTATCAATAAAGCTATTTGAGTTTTCCTCCACATTCTTGCATGTTTGAGTTGATATATGCATTTGTGTGGTAAATATATATCTAGTCCTATATTGTTTATGATTGTAGATCTATGTGCTTTGATGGTATTATGTTGCTTTGACTTTACAGGTGCTCTTTGAAATGGGACAAGCAAGGAAAGAGCAGCAAAGATCTGTCAAAGGGGAGAGGAAACAAGAAAGGAGCCAAGCAAAAGACTAAGGTTGGTACTCTCTGCTTCTCCCTCATCTACTTCTCATAAAGGAAAATGAAAGTAACTTTAGTTTGTTTGTTTCTATGATAGCTACCCGTCTTAGTGGGACTAGCAGCTCTAAATAGACACTAGATTTCTCAATAACACTACTTTAGCACTCCCTCTTAACTAGGGAGGTATTCATAATACATACAAAGTACTTGGGCATTATCATACTAAATAATTATCATAAGAAGAGTCAAATTGGTAAGCCATCTCAGAAGCTATTTATTCAACTTATATTAATGCATCTCATCATATCAACCAACATTGTCACATAGCAAGGCCAGTAACTCTATATCTCCACAATATTGGAGCACAATGTTGGCGAGACAAATGATTTATAGACACCTTCATCATTGTCTCTCAAGGCACATACCCCATCCAGATATTCACAAGGTATGTCCTTCTAGGATCATTCCCATCTTGGATTTACACATCTTCACGTAATTTCCTCTTCAACTACTCTTAACTATTGGATTCCCTACCTCATTCTCAAAAAGTATCAGAATTCATATGCTTACCCAATCCTTCATTCTTTCTGCATAAAGAAAACAAGAATGTCGTGTCTATCTATCCCTCTCAACTAGGGAGGATCTACTCATTCATTTAAAAGGAATATACCTAAGTTCCCTCTAAATTATGGACTTGCCCAAGTTTCCTCTTAACTAAGGATTTGTTACTAACAACAACTATCTGCTCTTTGGGGGATATCATGGTACTATCAGCTGCTTTAGAGCTTCTCGTTTCGGTATCATGTCATGGATGTGTTGGAAAATCATAAAGGCATAAATATTTTCTTATCTTCATAATTATTTGTGATATTCTTATGTTCTTATTAACTTTATTGCGTTCTTCTTTAACTTAGTTAATCAAGAAATTACCAATAACCATAACACAAAGATCAAAGACACCAAATGCAGGCAGATAATTAGGGAAAAACCCCTATCTAGGGGAAAGCCCAGTCAACAACTCTTCCTTTAATAGTTTCATGATATGATCCAAGACTCCTTGAACTAGACACAGACTTCCTCCAATCATCAAATTATCCCTTCCCTTCTTCTACAGATGATAAACTTCCAATAACAACTTCGACCTTGCAGCAACAACTAAAATTCGACCTAGATGCACCACGTCAACACTTTGACCTAGAAGCAACAACAAAATTTCAACCTCCCTAGCAATAGAAATTTGACCTAGCAACGAAAGAACTTTGACCTTGATGCATTACTTCGACCTTTTAGCAATTGTCGAACAAATTCACACGTGAGAGAGAGAGACAACCTAGAAACTTCAAATTTTATCCTTCTATAAAAATTATCCTTCTTCTCTTATAATTTCGCACCTTTTTTGCTCATCCTTCTTCTATATCGAACTTGTGTGTGTGTGTCTTCCAAATGAATTGAACTGCATTGTATATATACCCTTTTATGGCATTCGAATTACCCTCATGTAGGCTGACTTGATCAGCTAAGGACCAACTTGGTATGGAGGTGACAGATGACTTTTTTTACTCAATAATAATTCCTTTTACATTATTGAAAAGCCCAAGAAGGGTCTCTTTAAATGGAAAATGACTCTAATTACTTAATAAAAAACCTAGAAGTCCTCAATGGGGACTTTGACCTAAAACACGATGACCCAAGCATGAAACCCATGTTTTAACCAGTCATAATAATAATAATAATAATTTATTTTTCTTTCTTTTGATAAATATATTTCATTATGACTCAAATACAATTTATGAAGAGCAAACCTAGTTACATTCTCCAACAGGATGAACTTCAACTTCTTCATCTTGGAGCCATCTTCTTCTAGGAATTCTTCATAGGGCATCGAGCATATTCTCCATCACTTCCTTTCAACTAGACATAATGTTGAACCAATAGTCATGCCATCTTTCTCTTCATCGGGAAGTGACCTTCGAGTCCACATCTGACTATATTTCATACAACTACCTCTTCCAAGTCATGTTTATTTCAGGATCTTCCATCCAATCTCATGAGTACTAGTTGTAGGTGACTTTATAAAACCATCTTTCGGTAGCCCTGTTACAACCCAACCATATGCTCTTTCAAAAATCAAAATGAACATCAAATTAACATTACCTTTTTACGATGTCCCTTTGTCATGATATTTGCTTCCTGCAGCATCAATATCCTTTCGCATACTATATGAATCCATCTCCAAGACATACATTACCAAGATTCTTATTCTTCCTTCATACTTATTAAGGTATTTATACCTTCTTCATGGAGATGTCATGCCCATTCCTTCGAGTTATCGGATGTTGATTACTTATCTTATCTTACGTGACCATATATACATTTTTCACGAACTGTTGTTTCCTCTTCTTCACTTATTGCTTTCTCAGGATCTTCTATACATCGTTCCTTCATTATAGGAACCATGATTTCCAACCACCTCATATTCTCCATGAGTTCATATCATGTCAATATATATAACAGGTCAAGGCACATTGTCTACATTCCTTCATGCATCATTCATAAGGAAGAATCCCTTCTTCAGTCATTTCTATCTGCAACCATATGATGACATGAATTTATCTATGTATTACCAAATATATACATATCTTTTCCTTCATGTGGTCATCTAGACTTCGTTTTGCAACTTCCTTTCCTTGCTTGAAGATGAAAATACTTCAACTTGACATGTTGCACATCTTTGTCATCATACCATCATCCTTCTAAATTTTGGATCCCACACAAGGTGGAATGTAGATCACTTATGTGACACTTGCTTATTTTAAGTAGAGGTGAATCTTCTAACAAAGATTCTTGATTTTCCTCATTCCGCAAATGCTTCTTTCTAATGATGATGAGGCATAATGATATATCTTTTTCTCTTGCTAGATGACTTATTTTAACCATCCAAACTGATGCTTCAACTATCCTTACATGCTTTTAATGATGATGCTATGAGCTACTTCTTTTCTATCATGTACCATGATTGCTTCAACCATATATATTTCTAGATTGGCTATCTTTTCAAGCCTCTATGATGATGTCATCTCAAGTATTGTTGTAATGCATCCTATCATACTTGTGATGCTTTCATAATGACTACTATCATCTACAAACTGAAAAGAACTAAGTGCATAATGTTATCTTAGTCATAATAGAGATCTTTCACTTCCTCCTTTATCTTCTTCTTTTCAGGCTCTTCTAGTTCTTCGGTGGCATGGGTTTCATTTCTTTCCTTTCTCTTCTTGTTGGCCTTCTTGAGTTTAGGAAAATTTCTTTTGAAATGCCCATATTTATTACATTCATAGTCTTGAATCTTATACATATCAATTTTATTTTGAAACTTCTTTTGAGGTTTGAAGTTTTCAAATTTTTCTTTCTTCCTTGTCATTGTTGCATATGCTGGTGCTTGTTAACTTGATCCAACATCGTTCATTGCATTCAATTTGGTTTCTTCAATCTTGCATAATGACCATAGATCTTTGAATGAAATATTTTCCTTCTTTCCATAGATACTTGATACAAAGTTGCCCCATTCATCAGGTAGTGCATTGAGCACAGTGGTGGTCATCTCTCGATCATACATTATTTCTCCTAGTTCTTGTAGTTGACATCTTATTTAAGATACCCTCATAAGGTATAAGGCTACCCCTTTTTCTTTGATACCTTCATATTGTATAGTTTGGTTCCCAATGATATAATTTACCCTGCAGTGCTTACAGAGAACAATTCCACTAATTTTTCATAGATCTCTTTCGTTGTCTTCAATTTTTCTACATAAGTGGTGAGAGAATCCTTGATTGACTCAATGAGGATTCTTTGAGCTCTTATTTCTCCCTTCACATACTTTGATAGTGCTTGAGATTACTCTTGAGAAGGTTTGGTGATTGATCCTGTGACATACTCACTAACTTCATTTTCTATGAGGATCAAATCTATTTTCTTCTTCCATGCAAGGTAATTTGATGACCCAACAAGTTTGTTGTTATTTTTTGCAGAAAGAAGTCATTGTAAATTGAGACATAAAATATATAATACTTACTTGTCAAGTAAAGATGTTCCTTTGATGACGATGTCTTCAACTTGATGCCTTCTTGGTGATGTTGACTTCCACTATTCTTTTGTTGTTGACAATTGAAGATGTCTCCTTGATGATGATTTCTTGATGATCTTCTTTAAGGATGTTTGGGATGTGATCTTTTCTTCCAAGAGAATGATCTTGCCTTGATTCCTTTTATGGAGTGTTCTTCTTGCTTCCTTGGGTTGATGCTTGCAGAATGTGTAAGCTTCCCAAGAATGCATCAATTGTAGAGTCCTTTGCATTAGAGAAATTTTGAAGTTTAAAATGGGCCTCAAAACAAAAATGTACAACCAAAATCAACTTTATAAGAACCAATAGGATATAAAATGATGATGTCAACCATGGGGGATGATTCACCTTTTTTTGAGTAAAAAAATAAAAAAATAAAAAACTATTTTTCAACTTGTATTTTCAACTGAGCTCCTGAAAATTTTACTCAAATTTAGAGTGGGAGCACTCATTGGATGAAAAAGTTAATTCCTCATCCAAGGAGTACCCATGTTTCATACTTTCGATGGACTTTGCTACATGAAAAATGAGAAATACATGGAAAACATAATTGCAATCACGTTTTTCCATGTATTTCTCATTTTTCGTGTAGCGGGGTCCATTGAAAGTATGAAACATGGGTACTCCTTGGATAAGGAATTAAATTCCACATCCAACAAGTGATATTTCTTGAAATTCAAGTAAAACCGTAGGGAGATAAGTTGAAAATGTGAGTTGAAAAAGTGGTTTTTCTTTTTTTCCCTCTAAAATTTGATGATGCAATCAAATCTTATTTTATTATTTCCATTATTATTTTATAATTTTCCTTAGAGACCCATTTTGGACTTCAAAATTTCTCTAATGGAATGACTTAGGGTCTTTGAGCTCTTCTTCTTCTTCCAAGAGTTGTGATGATGTGATCCTTGTGATGTGATGGATAGTCCTCCTTAATGCCTTTTGTTTTCCTTTATGCTCTCCTTAAGCTCGAACCTTATGTATCCTTCTTCAATGGAGTGATCTTCAAGCTGCCGCTTCTTGTTGTTGTCACCTTAGCTCTAATACCATGTTGAGAAATCAAGAATAGTTAGATTAGGGTGACTTATCTTGCTTTGATAACTACTTGTATTCCTTACTTAACTTGATGTACTTGTAATTAACTTGATATTTACTTGATTATTATAGTGTTCTTTTATCATCAAAGAACTATCAAACTATGAATATCAATGAGACAAGAATACACAAAATGTAGGCTGCTAGCTAGGGCCAAAACCTCTCCTCTTAAGAGGAAACCCATAAGAATTCTTATCTTCTTACAGAATCTTCAAATGACGAATTCCAAGACCTAAGACCCTTGACAAAGACCCCTCCAAGGCCAAGTCATCTTCTCCTTTTGATGAGCTTGTCCTCACAAATTCAACCTAAGTCAATCTAATTCAAACTTCATACTTTAGCCTCTTCAAAATTTTGGCTTGTTGCTTCACGTTAATGTTAGGTATATTCTATGCTTAGAGAAATTTATTTCAATTTTCACAGTTAGCTAAATATATTTTCTAGATTAGCAGTCACATCAACATAAAAGTAAATTGTAGACAGAACATAAACATAAATCGTAGAAGACAAACCAAGACAAGAGGACACAAGATGTGGAACTAGCCAGGGACAAACCCAACTGTGGGGAAACCCTTGATCAATTATTATTATATGTTCTTCAATAGTTCAGCACGGAGAGAGAGAGAGATAGTACATTTACAATAGAATTCAACACCTTGACTTATCTAAATAAGAGCATAGATCATCTCTAAGAAGATGATACATGAGGTAGTTGAACTCAGTTGAAGACATGCTGCTTCAAATAATTCTCCAAGGTGACTCCATCACCATGCTACACCTAGCATTGTGTTTCTCCTCATCATGATGTTGCACCTCACTGTGTTGCACCATGTTGCACCCATCGTCACTATGCTACATCTCATCATGCTTCACTAATCATGACTGTACCCATCATTGTATTGTTGTACTATGTTGAGTTATGTTATGCATTATTGCTCCTATGTGCACTATGTTGCATTGTACAACATGTACTCGTTGCAGCTCCCATTGTTGTACCAATGTTGTACCATGTATCATTTCTTCACCATGAACCATTGTTGCACCATGTACTTGCTACACCCAGTGTCATTGCTTCACCATGAACCATTGTTGCACCATGTACTTGCTGCACCAAGTATCATTGTTGTCCCAAGTACCATTATTGCACCATGATTGTTACACCATGTACTTGTTGTCCTATGTACCATGCTGTCCCAAGTACCATTATTGCACCATGATTTTTGCACCATGTACTTGCTGCTATGTCAAGCCACCAATTTGGCTCCCACAGACTGCCCAACAATCTGATTCAAACTGACCCAAAGAATGAATCCAACACACATCATAACTTATGTTCCAAGTCTGAGTTACTGTTGTAATGTATGTGACTGGTTAGGGCATATTTCCCTGCTGTAATAACCCTTGATCAGCCACCAAAATAGCCCTCCTTGACTACGTCCTACTCTTGAAGAGGTGTTGGCACCCTTGGCTATTGTCTTGGGCATAAATAACCCTTAAACAGCTCCATGTTGCCCTCCAAAGAAATCTAGGACCTACAACCCACCTATAACATCATACACTACCCTTCCTTACACCCAAGACACCTCCACATAGACTGAACCAACCTCTCCTTCCCTCGACCCTTTAGGGAGTTGTCTCGACCTCCCTTCACAATAATTCAGCCCTCAAACATACCCTAGAAACAACCCTAAAACACCACGTTGTTTTGTCCCTCTTTGCTAGTTAGGGCATCCTTAAAACAAAGAGTTAGGGAGCCTCTTTAGTGCGGTCAGGGTCACCCTTGGGACAATGTATAGATGATAGAAGTCTTCCTTGATAGCATAGAGGGTTAGGGCATAACATGACTACTTCTTCCTTGCTAGGGCATCATTTATACTTCAAGCTTTAGGCTACTTCCTTACTGCATCTAGGGATTCCTCCTCTTAGGCTTCTCTTCCGCTAAAACCCAAAACAAGTGGAGAGAAATCAAGAGTGAAGTGTGTGTTGAAATGACTATCAAGTCACCTCCTTTTATACTAAAATGTTGAGCACATGTGGGAGTTATTTGGTTGTTGGCTGACCTTGACGAATTGTCCCACAACACAAATAACTTCATATATTCATGAATACTTATCGTAATTGGATGATCTTTAAATCAATCCTACACCTCTGGATGAGAGGGATCCAAGAAAAATATTAGTTTCCATAAAGAAGATGACACCTGTCGAGTTTGGCCCTAGTTTCCAATTTTAACACTCCCTCTCAACTAGGGAGAACTCCATCCACTAATCCATCTGCCAGAGTGTATTATCTCTGCCATCAATTCCTTGCACTGCTTTGCTCTATTGAACCATGAAGAAGAAGAATTGATCGAGAATATCTCATACCATTCTCTACTAACCCGAAGTCAGTACCATATGAAGAGAGTGTGTCATAACACTCTTACTAATCCCATATCAGTGCCAAGAGAGAGTGAGTTATATCACTCTTCCTGGCCTGAAGTTAGTTTCATTGATCCCAAATCAATATCACAAGAGAGTATCTCAAACCACTCATACTGATCCCAGATCAGTTCCAAGAGAGAGTGAGCTATATCACTCTTACTAACCTGAAGTCAATTCCAATTGATCCTAGATCAATGTAGGTCATCCTAACATAGGGAGTACGGTAGATACATGATGCATCCATCAATACTACTATGGTCCCTAACCCCTTTTCCTTACTCATTGGCCAAATGAGAGGTACTTCCCATGAGTCCCAGACTGCATGGGTAGGATTCTTCAATAGGAGAACCACTCATCCTATCCATAAGTCGCCACAGGGTATCACCGGGGAAGGCTGAACCATTCACCCTTTACACAACGCACCACTAGGGGAGGGTGAGTCGCCCTATGGTCGCTTGTCACTCCAAGAACTACCCCAAGCCCCCCGGAGCTCCCAAAGCTCAATTCATGCATCATACAGGACCCTCATAAGAGGGTCTCTCAATGACTCCAAGTCGTTCTAGGAAGTCACAAACTTGACCTTTCCTCGGGGCTTCGACAAAATGTCTGCGACCTGCACATCAGTCCTAATGTGATGGAGCCTTCTTGCTCATCAATGTACCATATCCCAAATAAAGTGGTACATGATGTTTATATGTTGGAGCAATCATAGAATACAGGATTCCTCAATAATCGAATCTCCCTCTGGTTGACACAGAATATCACAGTGGTATCTGTCATGTGTAAAAACAACTCACTAAAGAGCTTCCACAACTAGGTAACTTCATGTAGCTATGTATTTAGGCTCAACAGTGCTCAAAGAAATTGTCTTTTGCTTCCTGCTCATCTAGGATATCGAGCAGAACCAAAAGAGAACTAGCACCCAGAAGTGCTCTTGCGATCCTCCACATTGCCTTCCTAATCAGCATCAGAATAATTATGCAGACATAGATTTTGAAGGGAGCGATAGTTTAAGTGACCAAATTGCTCATGCCAAAGTTTGCTTACTTCATCATTATGAGCAACAAATACCGAGGGAATAGTTGATGACCCAAAGTTGTTAAACGTATACAACCTTGTAGAGTCATCAACAATGCTAGTAGCTAAAATCTGTTTAGGATCTCTTAGGTCCTTAATTACAACATCGTGAGGTGAAAATTCAACAATTTTACCTTCACTTGAATGAGTTATCTGATATACAGATAGAAGGTTATAGGATAAGGTTGGAACACAAAATACATCATTAAATTGACCATTGTCTAGATGAACAATTTCAGTCCCTACAACACTGAGAGATCTATCATCACCAACATATATATTTTTTGGTGTTACAATCAGTTAAGGAAGAAAACATGGCTTTGTTTTTGGTCATGTGATAAGAAGCTCCAAAATCAATGAGCCACTCATGAGAATGAGAAGAAGTAGACACATTTAGTGCATAAACAAACCGAGATTCTTGACAACCACATGCAAAAAGTGTTATTCTTGAAGATGGAGTTGAAGTTGAAGAGTGCTCCAAATGCATGTTATGTTTCTTCATTGCTTCTTCCAAGGCTTCCATCTTCTTAAAGCATTTGGATTCTAAATGGCCATCTCGATTACAAAAGTGGCAATGTCTATCAGTATTCCTCCCTTTGTTGTTATTTTCCTTATCACTTTGTTGAAATGATTTTTCATTTTGAGACTGAAATTGCTTAGGACCCTTGCTTGGTTTAGGACCATTCTTTTTAGGATACTTCTTCTTAGGATTCTTTGAATTTGGTCGCTACTGGGCGGTTAAGGATTTCTTAGAAGAGTTTCCAAGATTAAGAAGACTAAGATGTAAGATTTTTTCTTGTTCTCTCATTAAAGAATCACAAAAAGCATCAAAAGAGGGGGACTTGTAGTCCAGTCCTTGAGAAATAAATGCTTCTCTCGTAGAATGGAAGGTGGAAACAAGCACAGAGTAGGCTGGTCCCAACTTAGTAAGAATGGAATAGATTAGGTTACCATCTTCTTTCTTAACCTTAATACCTTCCAAGAGAAGTCTAAGGGTCTTGAACTTGGACAAAAAATCTTCAATGGAAGAAAAATTATTGGGGTGCGACGTAAGCAACTCATTTTCAAGTTGATGGGCTCTAATTTCATTTTTAATTCCAAAAACTTTAGTGAGCTATTTCATTGCTTCATTAGGCGTATCAAGTTCTGGGATATGGAATATAAGGTCTGGAGAAATAGACATACCTATTAACCAATGTGCTTGATCTTGCCTATTTTCCCATTTGTCTATCTTATTTTCATCTTTAGGTTTAGTTTTTTGGCCTGAGGCTATTCTGTAAAGACCTTTACTTCTAAGTAAATCCACAATGTAGGACCACCATTGGAAATAGTTGGTGCTGTCAAGAATAACTTGGCATAGACTTTCCATTTTAATAGAAACTAAAGTTGTAGATGTTGAAACTAAGTGTCCCA